>JAECMU010115611.1:17368-31838 GCA_016106625.1 Dracogyra subfuscus
TTAAAATGTGTTGAATGTGTCGTTAAACAAACCAAAAAAATATATAAAAAAAATAAAATAAAAAAATGGTTTTGTCTGCCTGAATATTTGGATACACTTCCAGACTTGGTGCAGTAAAAATTGAATTTTTGAAGGCCTGTGCATGTGTGTGTGAGTACATATTAATGTAGGTATGAAGGTATGTACATTTGTATGTATGCACACGCATGCACACATACATACAAATAAAATACTGGGTAGGCTAACATTTCTGGTATTCAAGCTGGCACATTAATAAAGATTTGAAAGTGATTGTTATAAGTTATAGATACGTTTTGAACATCAAATAGTCTTTTCAATATGCATAAAATGTTAATATGTATAACATAAACATAGTTTTTACTTTTCAGTTTGTTTCCTTTGATTTGAAACCACAAATAATATTTGTTGTGTACTTAAGGGATGTTAATGCTGATTGTAATGCAGGGCTTCTAGAATTTGTACAATATACAAGCCATGGCATTAATCATTTATTGGCCATACTTTACTTTTAAGTTAATACAATTTTACTACCCGGTAATTGTAATAAGCAGATCATTATGTCACTTAAAGAGGGAGACGGAGCTCTAAAAAACTAAGATTGGGGTTTGGGTGTGGAGGCAGGATATTCAAATTTACAAAATAGACTTAAATGCAGCATTTGATAAATAAAATCAGTAGCCGTCGGGCATGGCAATAGTAGTTATTTTCTAGCCCAACATTGAATATTACTAGCCATGGGAGTGGGGCTATCATAATCTAGAAAAAGCCTGTTGTGATGTAACAAATTGACTTTTACAAGTCAGGCGGATCCAGGAAATCCATTTAGGGGGGTCCCAATGACATCATGCAGAATGACAAAGGAACTTTGGGGGAGGTTTAGAGGGGGATCCTAAAAATGAAAATTAATATATAATAAAATTATAACTCACAAAATTTAAGCCCCCCATCCCCCCACCCCCTTTAGATCTGCGTTTGCCAGTGATGCAAAGCATTATATGCCGATTGAATTACAATAAATATTTTGTTAAATTTTAATCAGAATGTATTCTCAGCCAGTAATTGTTTATATTGTTTTTTCCCCTCTCATAGGTTAAAATGTTCATTTCATAACATACATACCGGTACTAAATAACTGGAAATAATATAAACTAGAAATACGCTTCTGAAATCATTGGAAATAATATAAGTTAGAAATAAGTTTTAAGAGTTACTTGCTACTTAAAGAAGATAAAGAAGATATTTCCACAAACTGCACATTTAAAAAAAAAAATAGTTATTGACTTCTTCAGTTAAGTAGTTGCTTGTATGAATAAGAAGTACACAATGTCATGTAGTGTTGCTGTTTTTGAATTTTGTTTTAATATTTCCAACACCCTTTTCACTTTTGGTTTAAAACAGTTACTTAGCTGTGTACTAGACTAGTGTATTTTATTTCCCTGGGTCGGGTGGTCAAACCCTTTTATTTTATTTTGATCCTATATTTGTGATTAGATTAGTTTACTGTTACCTTTAAATTAAATTAAATTTAATTTAATTTTTTTAAATTTTTCCCTATGTCTTTAAAACTATTGTAATTTTTATATCTTGTAGATTTTAATAAATTATTCATAGGGAGACATTCTATCATGTAATTTCAAGCTGGTTTTCCAGTGCAGTGAATAGATTGTAGTATAATAATAATAATAATAATTAATACTTAAATTTGTTGAATATTCAGTGAAACCTGTCTAAACCGGATCACGCCTGGGACCCAATGTATGTCTGATTTAGACAGGATCTGGTGTTGACAGGGTCTCATTTCAGATTTTAGAAAATTTGGGACCATAAAACTGGGCCAGTTTTGATAGGATTTCAGTTCCGGTTTAAACAGGTTACACTGTATAAACATTTTCTTTTTTTCTTTTCTTTTTGTTAAGAAAGTTTGAATATTTTTTTTCCAATTGTGTTCATGTTGTTCCAGATGTGGAATGTTTACATGAAATAAATAGAGGTTATTACAAAATTTGTTTTCGGTATCATCAATATCATATATTAGGAATAAATTTTTTATTATGTAAGTCTCTGTTGAGCATGATATATTAGTTTTATTCCTAATATATGTATTGATGATACTGAAACACACTTTGGCAATAATCTCTCAAGCTTAATACAATGTGCTTTTGTAAACTGTACCCGTAACTTTAATTCCAGTCCACCATTACTAGATATTCAAATGACGTAAGAATATGTGGTGTGGTGTATTTATGAATGGAAATGACATCAAACTCGAATGACATCATTTTGGATATCCTTTCATCAAAGTAAAGTTATGCGTAACAGTCTTTTAACGTTTGACAGCTTTCAGTATTAAATTGCCATTGAAATGTTTTTATTTGATGACTATGAATGGAGTATCACCCAAGTATGTTTGCTTAAATGTCATTAAACCTAGTGCCGAGACCTCGACTAATTTACATCTAATTTGCAAAGTTATCAGATTCTTAAAGTACCGGTATGTGATCTAAAAAAGATCACATACTTTTGATTGCACTGAAAATGTAAGATATTATATGATAAATTATCTTACTTATCTTATCTAAGTTATTAGTAGCTGAAAAATTAGTAACCAGAATATACATGTAGTATGTATGTGTCACCATTTCACATTACACATAAAGGAAAATGCTACATGGCCATTAAATTATCCAATTTTGGCAGTCTTTTGGTCTTTATAGTTTCATTTTCCTATATTGTTGTATTGTGATGGGACTAATCTTATATGTATGTATTAACTCTAGTAAATAATGCAGTCAATATTAGGCATGACTAGCTTTTTCTGTTGCATGTATGCACATTATTAATATGAATTAATGCTGATGAAAACATTAATCCAAGTCGATCACATTTCTCTCCTCTCCAAACTTAAGATAGAAATTTCTATATTTAGTGAAGAATTCAAGCACTACCAACCACTTCTAAAATTTACCTATTGTTTTAGTAATAGTATATCATGGTAGTTTGGTAGTGAGTTAATGTAGTGCACATTCCTATATGCTGTATGTTTGTCACAGTATAATAATTAGCATGTAAATATATTATATAGTCATATTGATTGAAATTAGTCATTTGTATGACTGCGTGTCATAGTTTTATTTAGTGTGTTATGCTCTAGTTATTTTTAGATTTACATAGTAAATGTGTGGACGATGTTGAATCTGGAGGTTATTTTAGAGAGAAAATATTCCAGACCATATAATTTGGATACCAAGTTACTTCATTTGCATAATTGTGTCAACAGCTAGCAGATATTTTAGTTGGTACATCTGTAGCAGATGGTCATTTTCTGACCCCTCTGATTTACATTTTTACAACAGCTGTGCATGCGTGTTATCTCCTTAATGAAGATTTTTGTTTTGTGTGGATAGCTCCATAAGAGACTTAACTGGTAATGTCACAGACAAAGAGAATAGTACACAAGAACCCTTTTTGAGACCATTTATCAAATATATCTAACAAATGAAAGTGAGATACTTTTGGAAACTATAAGTTGTAAGACAAATCATCTCTAGTGGGTACGAGTGTATTATTCTATTTCTGACACACCCGTAAAAAGTCATTTTTAATGTATAGTTTAACACAAAAGCACCAAATAAAAAGCCTCTTCATGCTGGATGTTACATCGTAATTTTTCAATCAGTTTTTCCATTTATTTTGTTCTGTAATATACTATTCATAATCTGATTTATTTATTTTTTGCTTTTGTTTGTTTTTGTTTGTTTTTGGTATCCACATGTGAGCACAAATAGCATCAGTATTAAATGTCAGCATGAATAAAGCATTGTACATTATTTGAACCAGGGACCTAATATTTATTCGATTTAGACAGGATCCTGTTGTTAGAATTTAGAAATGTAGGGACCATGAAACTTGACCAGTTTTGACAGAATTCCGGTTTGTTCATGGTTTGGTTTAGGCAGGTTTCACTGTATATCACAATATACGATAGTCAATTTCAGCATTTTTGTGTTAATTTTGCAGCCAACGAGTGAGAATTCAGCACTTCCAGCAGCCACATCAGGACCAGTACTGTTCAACCCTACTCAGTTCCAGAACCAACAACACGCGGCCAGCAAACCAGGCTCGGGCATGAAGTATGGCCAGAGGAGACAGTATCCCAAGTAAAACCTTCCACCCAAGTGATTCACTTCTTCTCAAACAACATGCAGGACAGTGCATTTTCTACAGTATAGATCAGGAGTAATGAGTTATAAAGACATTAATGTTTTTAAAGCCATGTGTCCACCTGTGTGAATGTGACACAGATGCAGATGCATGTTTGTCCATTTATGCAGTTAACAGTACAGTTTTGTATCCACTTGTGCATTTTCAGACATGTTTCTGTATCTATCGCTACATGGTCTGGACCATAGGTATATGGGATCCCATTTTTGTAGGACAGGCCTGATTTTTGCCCAAATTCAACAAAAGTGACCTAATCTGGATGACAACATCAATTCATATTAGCATTATTGTCAAACAGCTATGTAGTTTTGTAAACAAATTTCTGTGTATTTTCACCTTGGTTACAACTAATATTTTGGGTAGAATAATGAACATACATGGTGAAAAGTGTTCAGTCCAGCTCATTTTGCTCAAATGTCTCTATTGTTTTTGCATGAATTTGAGGATTTTCTCCAGGATGGGGCTCTCGTACACTTATGGTCCGGATGGAAAAACATATCCTCAGCTGTATGCCGAACCACATTCTGCTCTGGACAAATTAACACCTTCTTATGCTATTTCACTGTGTGGGATTTTATCCGCATCCACATCTGTATCTGCATGCACACAAGTGGACACATAAGTAAAATGAGAAAGAGTCGTAAGTGGAAACTAGCTACTGTGATTTTTTTTATTTTTTGGTTTAGGTGATAATAATTTTACCAAAGTATAATATTAAGTACTGTGAGACTGGTTTACTATCTAAATTGGGTTCCTTGTCCTTTCTTAACTGTATCTGTGCATTATAAACAGTAACTGTTTGCAATATGTTCGTATTATAATTGTGTAACATGTTTTATGTAGATTGTTTTTCCCCAGTAATATAATGTTTACGTTAAAGTCTGTAATATTATCTAGGAATAAAGTGTAAAGGAAATTTGAATTAAAATGTTTGTCATCAAAGTGTTCTGTTGTAAGGAAACCACAAAAATAATATATATATAATGTTAACTATTTATGTAAATTTTCGTCTTTGAACAAATTATGTCTTTGATTTTAGTGTGAGTTATATGCAGATGTAAAGAGATATAAATGGTCTGAAAGAACTGTGTAATAATAATTATGGTGTGTACATACTTGTAAATATTTATAGTATCTGCTGGCTGTGGTTATTTTACTTCAACCTTTAAAAGCAATGGTTTTGCTGTACACGCTCCCACCAGTTTGGTATAGTGTATGGCTGACATTTAAAACATTATTAGTCCTCTCCATCCTCCTCTCTGTCTGTCTGTCTGTCCCACATACAGTTTTCCGGATGTTTCTTTTGCACATTGATACTGACCTGAAATTTTGTGTATGACTTCATCATGTATGGTTACTGATCAAGTTTGACTTTCAATGCTATTTACCCATTTTTGACAGAGTTATAGCCCTTGAACGTAGGAGATACAAAAACTTGTTTTCCAGACTTTTCTTCTTCTTTTTTTTGGCAATGCCTGAAATTGAGATGAAATTTTGTATATAGCCATGTCACATACTGTTAGAGATCAAGTGGTCCTTGAATTTGAACATATTAAATTTTGTTTTGGCCCGGTAGGGGACATGTATTTCTGCAGCAGTACACTCAGAAAGTTTGTTTTGCTTTTTAACCTTTGTGTTATGTACAAACATCCTCATTCCATCCACCTGTGTTATTTCTGAACATCGTATGTAACATGAACACAAGACTCCTCAAACTGCTGTTTCTCTCTTTTCCTTTATGATCAGACATGCTATATTTTCGGTTATTTAATAAACCGTTTATGTTAAATTTGTATATAGTTCATGGGTCATGATGAAATAAAATATTCAGCCTGTAGAAAGAAAGTTAAAGTTTATCTAACTTCACAAAAACAACCACCAGATTCGCTACTGATGACAAACATGCATGAGTAGTTTTATGAGCATACACATCACAGTTTTACAGCAACCATGTTAACCCTGAAATAACTCTCTGCTTTATGGCAGTCTGTATGTTTATAGATGTAATCCCTGACTATCATCTTTGAATTGTGACTCTGGCTGATCATGTGACAACATATGGTTGAATGTTCCCAATTTCTAGTCATTCTCTATACATGTGGCTATTCCTTTTTTTTTCTTCTTTTTTTTTACAAAACAAGGTGTGATCCAATCTGCTTCATTTGGCCGAGTTTCATTCTTTATCAGAATCTGTTTGAAATAAAATGGGTCATGCTAATTAGTTTATTGTAGTAGATCCTTAATATTATTAATTTTCATTTAAATGCAGTGGTCAGCAAAACATATTTATTGGTGCATATATTTCAATTCTACAATTCCATGTATATAGAAATTGGTAAAAGAAATTAAAAGATTATTAATTTCATGGATAGTTTGTGAGCGATAACAAATTTTGTTTCTCTCAGATGTGTTTTTGTTGGAAAGAAAATATATTGATATCCTTTAGTTTGTATATTTAGACTGATCAAGTGATGTCTTGAACATGGCAGGCTAGGTAATCATCTGATATCTTATAATGCTAATGAGATGTTAAGAATTTCCTACTGTTTCGATGTACATGTGTTAATGTATTTGAGTTTTGTAAATACAATAAAAAAAAAAGAAAGAGGCAAAATTTATCACATTTGTATATATGGAAATTTTGCATTGTTTTAAATTAAATGTATTATATGTCATTTTTGTTTTATTTGCCTTATATTTATATAATGTATATTGTTCATGAGTAAATAATTTGTTGATTTTTTTTTTTAATATTTGTAATTAGAGATTTAAAGAGTGTTAGGTGCATATGACAAATTTAGCACTGTCTACTTTTTGTATACTATGTACATCGATGTAGACAGGTATGTACTTGTATGTATACAAATATTTACATGGCTGTATTTATTGTAGATTTTTTCTGTTTGTTTTCGTATTTGTATATTGCCAATTTCTTTTCTTTTTGCTTTGTCTTACTCTTTTTAGTTTTTTCTTAATTTGCTGCTGTCGATAAACCAAAAAACAGTTACCTGAATAATGTGTTTAATGATTGGTTAAATTTGACTCCTAATTAAAACTACATAACTGAATCTTTATAATATATTCAGTTGTTAAAATAAAATATATTTATATGTTATAGTTTTTAAATTTTGTTTCCAGTGGATGTGTTATAAAAAAAAATCAATATGTGGCATATGCATGATCATATTTGACTTGTATTATCTAGAACTACTGTTAAGAACAATGGAATGTTAATTTCTGATGTTTAAGCCAGTTATTTTTAGCGTTTTCCCTAGCTTGTTTTACCATGGTGCAGCACCATGTCTCCTCATTAGTCTAGTACCATCCTGCCTTATCAGCACCATGCTGCCCTGAGATTAAACAAACCTTTTTCAATATTTAATTCTAAAATTGCCTTTATAAAACAAACACGAAAAAAGTATTATTAATTAATAAAATATCCCTGTGATATATTTAGCCATTAATTTTTTAAAGCAAGCACATTAATTAGATTTATATTTTATTGCAATTACTTTTTGTCTTTAATGAAAAATAAAGTGCCCTGAAAATGCCCCCAAAGTGTTTAGCCAAATTTCTATGGAAAACACTAATTTTAATGTATATTTTACATCAGAAATTAAATACCAAAATTGTGTCATCAACAAAAGGTTATTTTGTAGTGAGCTAGGTTACCAATTTTGTTGTAAATCATGTATAAAGCCATACATACTTTGAACCATTTTTCATGGAAAGGAGCTATTGTTAAAGGGAGAAATTCTTAACAAACTTGTATACATCTGGAAGTGTGTAATGGAAGACTGTGGTCAGGCTAACATACTAAAGCCCGCTTTTCATAAACACGATTTCGCGCTCGAGTTTATCGATGTAGTACATTTACATAGAACTGTACTTTTTTCATATACTGGTATGCAATTCCATGTGGGAGCATGGAGCATGCTGATTTACACCGCATGTGGATTTTTCGTATTTGTCAGAATTTTGACTTTGTATGAACATTTACATTCACCTTAAAAGTACACATCGATGACGTCTAATTTTCTATAGTAATTTGCAGATGTGAAAAAGCATATTTCCATGCAAGGAAACTCACATGATAAATCACGCACGAAATCGTATTAATGGAAAGAGTGTGTAACATGATGTCCCCTAATGTTGAGTATGGTCAACAGTTTACCTAACTGAAGTGATGAACTCCATTTACTCCAGACCTTTAGTGAAAGAGTTATGATACAGTCCATATTATCAGACACATCAAACTGTTCGGTAACCATTAAAACAGGTTTCTGGTTTCTTCATCATCATTAGTTTCATGCATTTTTCTGTAAATTGTTATATATTACTATCATGGTATAAGGGTTTTCCTGGTGAGGGAATTTATTTTCAAGATTTGTTCAAAAGATAATTGATTTGTCTTAACCATCTTTGTTGTGTTGGGGTGGGATGGGACTCGAAGAAAAATCACATTTGTGTTTGTTTGTTTTTTTTGTTTTTTTTTGGTTTATTTGTTCTTAAATACCTTACTCTCAGTAAAATGACATAATTTACAAACCCCCACCTGTAATAATTGCTGAAATAACCCATAGTTTGTGTGGACATCTTTAAACAGTTTGCCAATTTATGAGAATGTTTTAAAAGCCCCACGAATACAGCTTTAATAAACGTTTTTGTTCTGTCTGTAGATATTGTTTCCTGTCTTTCTGTGCTGCTAGGACGGGACACAGGTAGAGGGCCCACTTGTTGTGTGGTTGGTCTAGGATCAATCCCCGTCGGTGGGCCCATTCAACTGTTTCTCGGTCCACTGGTATATCAAAGGTGTTATTCTGTCTGTGGGATGGTGCATATAAAAAGATCCCTTGCTCCTAATGAAAAATAGCACATTTCCTCTCGTCAGACTATCTGTCAGAATTAACAAATATATGATTAATAAATCAGTGTGCTCTAGTGGTGTAGGCAAACAAACTTATTTTCTAAGACCACATGTTGGAAATTACAAAATGTTTTACATCCATAGCCAATTAATAAACCAATGTGCTCTTGTGGTGTCATTAAAAAAAAGAAGTCTTCTCTAAGACCATGTCAGAAATTACCAAACGTTTGATATCCAATAACTGATGATTAATAAATCTGTGCACTAGTGGTGTTGTTAAACAAAAAACCTTTAACTTTAAGAGTATCACATGGAGTGGTGGCAGCAGGATCCCTCTCATTACATGTGGTCCTAAAACCAATTTAGCGGGCAGCATAGCCCAGTGGTACAGTGCCCACCTGATGCGCGGTCGGTCTAGGATCGATCCCCGTCAGCTAACCACTGGGGTTTTTCTCGACATAACCATATGTCCGACGCCGATATAACCGTATTTATAATGTGTTGAGTGCATTAAACAAACCAAAAAAAGAAAAAAAGAAAACCCAGTTTGACGCCATATAACCACACATACAGATGTGTTGAGTGCAGCATTTAATCAAATGTAATATATTAATCAGCACCTATTAGTTGTCAAACATTTGGGTAAACAAACCAAAAAAAGAAAAAAGAAAACCCAATTTTACGCCATATAACCACACATACAGATGTGTTGAGTGCAGCATTTAATCAAATGTAATATATTAATCAACACCTATTAGTTGTCAAACATTTGGAGGATTTTTTGACAATATAGTGTTAGAGAGGAAACCCACAACAGTTTTCCATTGGTAGCAAGGGATTGTTTTATGCACCATCCCACAAACAGGATAGCACATACCATAGCCATCGATATACCAGTTGTGGTGCACTGGCTAAAATGTGAAATGTCATTCAATAAAACAGCTTTTCCTTCTTCATTCCTGCCTTGAAACAATTCAAGTGAATACATCACTGACAATGCCTTGGAGATTGTAAAGGAGTTTTTCATTCTACACAGCACTGTTTTAAAGTTGTGGACATTTTCTTAATTGCAGAGGTTGCAGCACATAGGCGTTTTAGAAGTCTGTACTGTATACACAAAACAATAACAGGAAGGTCCATTGTAAATGCTTAAATACTGAGATTTGGGCTTTAGGTTGCACACCATTGAAACAAGATTCCATAGATGAAAGATGTAATATCAAGATGTCCGATGCAATTTCACATTTTGCACCTTTACATGTTTATTCTTCTGTAAATCAAATTTTGAATTTTCCTTTTTCAGTCTCTACTTTAACATATATATATTAAACATTCTATATCAAAATTAACATTAAATCTTTTCATTATAATAAAATCTGTTTGGGTTACTTATCAAATGCAAATCTTATGAACTAAGACGTATTTACAATACTTAATAGCCACTCAGCAATTTTTAATTGCAATATTGGTTATGCATTTAATAACTGGTATATTTTGCCTTAGGCAATAATTTCATTGCATCTGCACAGACATGTACCTACAAACATTCCACAGGCACAGGCACGAAATCCATGCTGGAAAACAAATGCCTAGCACACCTACCTAGATGGTAAAGTACATGTACCATTTTTAAAGTGACAGACCCTAGTTTATAACCATTTTCACTTATAGACATTTTTGATAACTAAAATCAGACATAACTTATATTTTATTGTTTAGATTATCCATCCCCGTCAGCTAACCACTGGGGTTTTAACTCGACATAATCATATGTCCGACGCCGATTTATAACCGTAATTACAATGTGTTGAGTGCGTTGTTAAACAAAACACAAAAAAAGAAGAGATTATCCATTTACATACATCTGAAGCGTTTCTGGTCATCCTCTGGTTTCCAATACCATAAATATTTTTTTAAATACAACAGACTCTTGTTTAACGATATTGTAACTTTAATCAAAAAGGTTTGTTTAGATTAACCAACATGGTGTCCATTTTCACAAGTTGAAACTAGGGTCTGCAACTTTAATGGTAAATTGGTTTTGATTGGTGTTGTCATCCAGGCAGTAGATTACCTTTGCCAACCGTTGCATATCCTCGTATGTCACACAATACTTGTGCCATAATACCGGATGTACACATCAGCTGAGAGGAGGCACAACAGCATGTTACCAAAATAAAATCCAGTCAGTTTTATGTAACAATTATACTAAAATGAGACTGATTGCACTAACAGGGTTTGTGCCAGGGTAAAATAACAATCTAAATTTTGTTTTATTAATTGATATATATATCTTTAAAATTTGTCTAAATATGTGAAATGTAGTGTCCAATTTCAAAAGATTTCAAACCCATAACCAGCTTGGGGCAGTTCTGATCTGTTTTGTTTTTATTACATACTCACAAAAATACAACAACTAAACAATAGTTCTGATATTTGTCATTTTGTAGATGGTATTTCTGACTTTGTCTCAAAAACTATCCATGGAGCTCACTCCAAGGATTGATTTTCTTGGAACTCCAAAAAAAACATCCACCGACGGACTTGTCCCCAAAAACAGCAAGCACATGCAAGTTGCATTCATCACAGTAGACTCTGAAGAATGTACTCTGTAGAGCTTGAAGTATGGTATGTATGTACTCAGTAGAAACAGATACTTTCCAAATACACGTGTACATAGATCAGTTTTACTGCTATAAAACATACATGTCTGTGCAGCCTAACAAAATAGCCAACCTCAGATTTTGTTTCTGGGACAGTCCCATTGGTATATGTAGCTGGTACACAACTTCTGGTCAGTCTGCTTTATTGATATTTTATAGGCTTGATTTTCAAACACCGCACAATAAAACTTAAAAAGAAAAATTGTTATACTAATCTTAAATTATTATTTTTTAATTGTATAGGTTTTATTCAGGAAGTTTCTACTTACTAATACTGGACTAATACGAGAATTTCATCAAATTTAAGTGCCAAGTTTAAAAAGCCTGTTTTTGTCTTGCATGCTTGTACATGTGACTACATAATATATTAATTATAACCTGAGTTTAACAAAAACAGACATTGTAAATTCAGCCCAGAGTCGATTATTATTATTATATATATTTTATTTTTTGTTGTTAACAGTTTTACACTAGGTTATTGCTGTATGTGTACAATAACAGTGTTATGTTTGTGTAGTGAGATGACATGAACTGTAACACACTCATGTGGTTTTAGGCCATGGAGATTGATTAGTTCCATACCACCTATTCTACACAAAGGTAGTGTGTTACCAAACCATATAATTATTATTATGCAAAGTGATGGTTGGTGTGCTGTTGTTTGTCATGAATGTTTGCCAGGTGTGGTAGAATCGTTTACAGAACTGTGATCCTCTTTCATGGTATTGGTGTTCGCTGGACAAAAAAATAAATTATTTTAAATTATCAAAGATTTCTTTCTTTTTTCCCCCCTTTAAAAAAAAAAAAATAGTGAGAGGGTTTTAATATAGGGATTTTTTATCCAGATACCGACTCCAAACCCCGAGTGAGTGCTCCGCAAGACTCAGTGGGTAGGTGTAAAACCACATGCACTGACCTGTGATCCATAACTGGTTCAACTAAGGCCATGGTTTGTGCTATCCTGACTGTGGGAAGTGCAAATAAAAGATCCCTTGCTGCTAATCTGAAAGAGTAGCCCATGAAGTGGCGACAGCAGGTTTCCTCTCAAAATCTGTGTGGTCTTTTTTTTTAACTATATGTCTGATGCCATATAACCATAAATAAAATGTGTTGAGTGTTGTTAAATAAAGCATTTCTTTCTTTCTTTTAATGTAATGAATTGTTGTGCATGATATGCCAAATACTAGTACACAAAACATCTTTGTGTTAATAAAGTTATACTTTGTTTTGTTGAATGACACCACTAGAGCACAGTGATTAACGAATCATCGGCTACTGGATGTCAAACATTTGGTAATTATGACATGTTGGAAACCCACTACATTTAGTTTTTTCTAATGCAGCAAGGGATCTTTTATATGCACTTTCCCACAGACAGGTAGGCACATACCAGCCTTTGACCAGTTGTGGGACACTGGTTGGAAAGAGAAAAAACTTAATCATCTGAATCCACCAAGGTGGTTTGATCCTGTGATGCAAGCACCTCAAGTGAGCTAAATCCAATTCCATTTGGGTTAATAAGTTCTTCGTCCACAAAACTTTTGAACAATTTGTACAGATGTTCATGATGTAGTTATGCAGCTTAGGTGATCTTTGTGCTAAGACTGCTTTAAGTATGTGAGGTAGTTGTGCACCTTAGGTGATCTTGATGCTAAGATTGCCTCAAGTATGTGAGGTACTTGTGCACCTTAGGTGATCTTTGTGCTAAGACTGCCTCAAGTACGTGAGGTAGTTGTGCACCTTAGGTTATCTTTGTGCTAAGACTGCCTCAAGTACGTGAGGTACTTGTGCACCTTAAGTTATCTTGGTGCTAAGACTGCCTCAAGTACGTGAGGTAGTTGTGCACCTTAGGTTATCTTTGTGCTAAGACTGCCTCAAGTATGTGAGGTAGTTGTGCACCTTAGGTGATCTTGATGCTAAAGACTGCCTCAAGTACGTGAGGTAGTGGTGCACCTTAGGTGATCTTTGTGCTAAGACTGCCTCAAGTATGTGAGGTAGTTGTGCACCTTAGGTGATCTTGATGCTAAGATTGCCTCAAGTACATGAGGTAGTTATAGCAAGTCATAAAACTTTGGAACAACACACAAATATAAATACTGTAAATATACCATGTATTGCATCATGAAGGTATTATGAGTGGTCAATACTGGCCAAAATGGTGTGTACAAGGAAATGTTTTATTTAACGATGCACTCAAAACATTTTATTTATGATTATATGGTCGAGGACCACACAGATACAGAGAGAAAACCTGCTTATCGCCACTTCATGACCTACTCTTTTTAATTAGCAGCAAGGGATCTTTTATATGTATCATCCCACAGACAAGATGGTACATACCACAGCCTGTGATACCAGTCGTGGTGCACTGGCCTGGAATGAGAAATAGGCCAACCGACGAGGATTGATCTTGGACCAACCATGCAACAAGTGAGGACTTTACCACTGGGCTACGTCCCACCCACTCCATTGAGATGCTACTCCACTCTACTGTAGGGACTGAAAACAATTGGCAATTGGTCCACCATTTTCTAACAACGCCTGTAGTGTTTTTTGGGGTTTTTTATTTGGTTTTGGGGGGAGGGGCAGGAAAATGCATTTTCTTACATGTTCAATTTCATTTGTGAGACTTGAGAAATCGAGGTTGAAGAACTTGAAAAAGAAATCATGAATGTCAGGTGTGGGGGGGGGGGGGGGG
>JAECMU010115613.1:677-10791 GCA_016106625.1 Dracogyra subfuscus
AAAAAAAAAAAAAAAAAAAAAAAGGAAGGTTAGGTTAACAGACCATTTACGGTAACTGTTGATTGTTAGGTGCTTAAAGGAACATTCCTGAGTTTGCTGCAGTATTTTAAGATGTTATCGACTAATAAAATATTTCTACGATT
This sequence comes from Dracogyra subfuscus, assembly GCA_016106625.1. Taxonomy (NCBI): domain Eukaryota; kingdom Metazoa; phylum Mollusca; class Gastropoda; order Neomphalida; family Peltospiridae; genus Dracogyra; species Dracogyra subfuscus. Next base: position 821 of record JAECMU010115613.1, read on the forward strand.
AAACTTACATATTAAACATATTTTCTTGTTTAGAATATTAGTGGCTGTATATTAAACATGTTTCTGGTCGTTCTAATATTTGTACTAGGTTAATGTTCATTTTATTTCCTAAAACATATTTTTTCGTACGTACGAAAATATTTTAAGACGAAATCCAGTTTGGGCTTCTTACAAATATTAAGATGACAAGAAATACACTGAATATACAGACATTGATATTCTAAACAAAAAAATGTATTTCATATGAAATTTTAATCGTAGAAATATTTTATTAGTGGGAAATATCTTACAATGCAACAAACTCGGGAATGTTCCTTTAACATTTGAGACTAGCTGTCTATCAGACAACTGCTTCAAAGAAAGAAGTTTTTCATTAACAACACAACTAGAATACACTGATTAATCAATCAACGGCTATGGATGTCAATTATTTGGTAATTCAGTAAGTAGTCTTCAGTTAAAAGTTTGTTTTCTTTAACAACACCACTAGAGCACATTGGTTTATTAGTCATCAGCTTTTCCACAGACAGGACAGCACAAACCATGGCCTTTGATATACCAGTCATGGGGCACAGGTTTGGACCGGAACAAAAAGGCAACCAGAGAATGGTTCCATCAAGAGGATTCGATCCTTCAACACAAGCACATCAGGCAAGTGATATACCCACTGAGCTACTTCCAGCCCCCTGCATCTTAAAGTTAAAGTTTGTTTTGTTTAACGACACCACTAGAGCACAATGATTTTATTAATCATCGACTATTCAATATCAAACATTTGGTAATTATCACATATAGTCTTAGAGGAAAACCACTAAAGGTTTTCATTAGTAGCTAGAGATCTTTTATATATACACCATGCCAGAGACAGGACAGCACATACCACAGCCTTTGACATACCAGCTGTGGTGCACCGGCTGAACAAGATACGACCCAAATGACCCACTGACTGGAAACAATCCTAGACAAGCATGTTACCACTGGGCTACGTCTCGCCCCTTAAAACTCAGGAATGTTGAAATTCTAACATGCTTGCATGTCAGATAAACTAAATTTAGTACAGCAAGGTCTTATCAAATTTGATTAAACCGGCTAGCCAGGGCATTGCCTTGATGCCCCTCCCCCCACACCCCCAACCTACAACATAGGCAAGTGCAACTACTCTAAAACCATATTCTAAGAAATCAGGAATTCAGGTGGGCATTAACAACATCTATTTTCTCAATTAATTGTTTTAAAAAGAAACAAAACAATCCCGACACCTCAAACGACAAAAAGAAAAAAACGACAAAAAGAAAAAAACGTGTACTGGAGAATCTAACTGGTACAGTTTCATCACCGGATCAGTTTACGACAGACCAATTAAGTTGCTTTTAGGCCATGCTGTGAACAAGGTAGTTCCCGTGGTGGACTAACTTCCTCTGTGATAACCTGAGTAACTCGGTTATCAGGGCGTCTGGTACACAGAGTCTACAGGTGGGCAGCATGTCAGTATGTTGGGAATAGCCAGAAAAAGAACCCAATCTGAGATAACTTGATATATTACAATGACACAGCTCTGGTCTTCCCATCCAGAAAATTTCCTTCTTTATTGTGTTGGGAAAAGGAGGTGTGTTCCTTACCATGATATATTTATATTTATATATGGATAGCTAGCTAGATAGCACTGTTTTTCTTTCTTTCCTTCCCCTCTCTTCCTCCATCCTTCCTTCACCCCTCAGCTATCTCTCTCTTTTTTAGGGTGAGGTGTACCCACCCAACCCATAGTTTTAAAATGCCCTTGCTGGAGACAAAGTTATGTTATTGTTCCTTGATTCCATTCCACCCTCTATATTAGGCTATGGGTATATTTTCTCCACCAATTTTGCCATGAATGAACCTTTTAATACTCAAGAAAAGTAAGTTTTAAAAACCCTTTAAAATGTAAATGCACGCTGTTTTATTGCATATGAAATATTTTTAAAATAAAAAGTTGATAGTAAATTTTTTTGCTTTAATCTTCTTCCTTCCATCTCTAATAATTTTCATTATACATGTAGCTCTTCTTCATCTACATGACTAAACTGACTGGGGGTTTTCTCATTCCAGCCACTGCACCACAACTGGTCAAAGGCTGTGTGGTATATGCTTTTCTGTCTCTGAGAAAAGTGCATATAAAAGATCCCATGCTGCATTAAGAAAAATGTAGTGGGTTTCCTCTGATGATTTCGAATGAATGAATGAATGAATGAATGAACGAATGAATGAATAAATGAATGAATGAATAAATGAATGAATGAAGAAATGAATGAATGAAGAAATGAATGAATGTTTAACGACACCCCAGCATGAAAATAGCATTGGCTATTGGGTGTCAAACTATGGTAATGGGGAAAACAAAGCGATCTGATGACTATGAATCAGAAATACAAATGTGTGACATCCAATAGCAGATGATTGAATTAATCATGGTGCTCTAGTGGTGTTGTTAAACAAAACAAACTTTAACTCATCCTCATGCTGCTAATGGAAAAAGGTATCAGTTTTTCTCGAAGACTATGTCAAAAGTACTAAACATTTGACATCTGATGCGCTAAATCTAGTGGTGCCATTATAAACAAAACAAACTTTTAATTTTTCATATATGCATAGGAAAAATAAACTGATTTTCACATCTCATAACAAGCAGAGGGGGAGGAGATGGGGGGGGGAGGGGCTCTCTCCAAGGACACTGTTCACCGCTTTGTGTCAGAAAAGATCTATGAGGAACTGATAAAAATTCATGACTTAATTACTGTGGTGGTTCCCATCTGGACAGTAACGTCCTTGTCACTGTTAACTAACAGTAAAGAGTCTGTGGACATCAATGGGAAGTTACAGCTATATTCAGCAGCGAAAGAAATTTCAAAAATAGATCTCCAAGGTGTAATGGCTTAAATTCTAATGGGCACACAAACAAAGGAAGAAACCTTTTACTTAACAATGCACTGGGCATTATTTTTATTTATGGTTACATTGCACAGGAAAACCTAGTGTCAACATGCCACGGGTTATGTTTTTTAATTATTAGCAACAAGGGATCTTTCATAAGCACCAATCGGACTCGGTGGTGGTGTGGTTAAGCCATCGGATATAAGGCTGGTAGGTACAGGGTTCACAGCCCAGTACTGGCTCTCACCCGGAGCAAGTTTTATCACCTTAGTGGGTAGGTGTAAGACCACTACACCCTCTTCTCTTTCACTAACCACGAGCAAGACAGCCCAGATAGCAGAGGTGTGTTTCCAGGACTGCATGCTTGAACCTTAACTGGATATAAGCACAAAAATAAGTTGAAATAAATAAATATAAGCACCATCCCATAGACATCACTAGAGCACATTGATTTATTAATAATTGGCTATTGGATGTCAAACATTGGGTTATTCTGACATACATGTACAGTCTGAGAGGAAACCCACTGTACTTTTCCATTAGTAGCAAGGAATCTTTTATATGCACCATCTTACAGACAGGATAGCACAGCACATACCACAAGCAAGAAATAGTCCAATGGGCTTACCTACTAGGATCAATCCTTAATTTATCACACACCAGGCTATGTCCCAACCCCAAATGCAGCCAGGGTAATATTTACATAGTACTGTAGTCAAGCTATTGGATTGAAGCCTGTCACCACTTTATGGGCAGGATCTTTATATTCATCATCACAGACAGGATAGTACATACCAAGGCCTTTGTTAGACCAGTTGTTGAGATACTACATATTGCTACCTGTATTTGGTGTGTAACATACAGTGTATGATTGCATATACTTCAACATTTGGTCAAGAGATAAATAGAGGAAACCTGCTGTCATCACACAGACTACTCCTAAAAGTAAAGCAGCAAGGAATCTTTTATATCCACTTTCCCACAAACAGGACAGTACATACCACAGCATTTGACGAACCAGTCGTTTGGCAGTGGTTTGGATGGGGTAAAAACATTTGTCCATTGAAGGTGATTAATCTTGCAACCCATCACACCTTAAAGTTTGAGACAAAACGTTAAAAACTATGATAAATTATGCTCCTACCTTTAATTACCATTAGATTTTCTCCAATTTAATGCCCTAACATAAATTGTAACATAAAACATTACAGTGATGTGGATTCCACATGCTAGACTGAAATCATATCACCTATATCAAATTAGTTCACATCTCCTAGGACAAAACGCCTGCAATTTTTCATCGTTTGACATTTTGGGGTGGGTTTTTTTGTGGAATTTTCTCCAAGAGGGGCGGAAACCGCCTAGGTATGTGACTAAGTATGTAATTAATCTGATGTTATGAGTGTGTTATATCATAGTCCATGTCATGACTTTGTTGGATTATGTCATATTGACCTAGCCCTCTTGAAGAATATTCCATAGTGTCAGAAAACTACATATTTCACCATATGCAATCTCAACGAAATCAATATCAGTGACATCAGTATAGTCTCATAGGTGCAGTTAGTGTCATTGTAATCAGGGGTTTTCATGAGTGTGGACAAATTTTGAGGGAAATCTATTGATAATTAAAGATAGGTAAGTAATTTATCGTAGTTTATTGTAGTTGCTGACAACTTGGTTCAGACTTTAGATGAGCACTCTACCCTCTGAGCCACAATTCTTTTCATCTATTAGGACAATTCCCTATGCCATACATCCAATGAGTATAATCAAAATGCATATGACTGGCTGTCGTTTTATGATGAGATATTCCCATGCATGACAAGTTAAAAACCCAAACTGACATAACTCTTCCCGACGTGCATCAACAGAATAAAAGTAAAATACGATCAACTGCAGATAATGACAATTCCTGATGGAAAATATCAAAACTGATACCTTGAGAAATGTGCAACTTCTTGTTGTCACACGATGATATCCCTATAAATAATGGGATGCCAACACCCTAAGGGCTATCATTCTGCTAAGTCTGGACAGCAATAAAGAAATAAAATAGAGATACTGCTAAACAATGGCAATTTGACCACAATCAATCTTAGTGTGATCACATAAAACATGTAACATGTACAACTAGGTTTTTTTAATCATAACATTGCCTTATGCTGATGTATTCATGCAAATGCATACCCACAACCCACTACTGCCAACTGACACTGGTGGCGTTGTGGTTAAGCCATCGGACATAAGGCTGGTAGATACAGAGTTCCTAGTTCGGGAACAGACTCCCACCTACAGCCCTTGAAATTCGGACAAGTTTGCTACGGCAGTTAAGTGCCGTCGCAAATCAATTTTGCAACAGCACTACGACGGCAATTTGAATGAAAAGATTAATGCTGTCAAAATTATTCATATATAATCCACTCCTGTAATAATATGCTAAAACATAACATGTCAACTTTACTTTTGTAAGCTTCTATACTGGAATAAACAATTTATATTAATTACGGAAACTGAGCTACACACGATAATAATTTATGCTTCTCTCTGGGATATGTAATTGCCTACAAACTTTTCACCACTTACAGATTTGCGACGGCAATGAAATGCTGTCGCAAATCAAGTTTGCGATAGCTTTTGCGACGGCATTGCCGATTGCCGCCGTGAATTTCGAGGGCTGCACCTAGAGCAAGTTTTAAATACTCAATAGGTAGGTGTAAGGCCACTACACCCTCTTCTCTCTCACTAACTACTAACAATTATTAACAAGTAACCCACTAATCAGACAGCCCAGATAGCTGAGGTGTCTGCCTAGGACAGCGTGCTTGAACTTTATTTGGATATAAGCACGAAAATAAGTTAAATTGCAATGCAATACAACCCACTGCCTTTTACTGCTGCAAGCACTTCCTGTTCTTACTAAATAACAGTGCAAATATATTCATAAATGTTCAATATATTTCTACACTGATGTTATCAAATAGGTTATCAAATACAGTATTACATACATGTATATACAGACATATATGAAGAAAGGAAAAAATAAAAAAGAGTTGTTTTAATAACACACTCAGTATATTTTATTTATGGCTAGAAAGTTGTTTATTGACACCAATAGAGCACAATGAAGTATATAAAGATTGTTTTGTTTAACAACACCACTAGAGCACATTAATGTATTAATCATCAGCTACTGGATGTCATGTCATGTCATGTCATAGGGTTTTAAGTGCACATTCAGAACAAGCTGTTGTAGCACATGCCTGTCCTGGGTGCAGGGGCCGGCCTCAGATGTCAAATTGAAGTATATATACATAAAGTCCATTTACTTTTTTTGTAAAAATAATTGTTTTAATATCAAATCAGTGGAAATATTTTAAGCAAATTGATTTCTTGGACATTAACAGTATGCTTTGTTTAACAACACCACTAGAGCACATTGCACTGATTTATTAATCATCGGCTATTGGATGTCAAACATTTGGTAATTGTGACAGTCTTAGAGAGGAAGCACACTACATTTTTCCATTAAAGGAAATCAGAAAAAGGGGGTTAAGCTGCTCATTTCACACATAGTGAGAAGCACCTTTGACTACCCTAGTTCTATACAAAATTATTATCCTATATTTAGTATAGGCCCCTGCACATGTTTCTAGCACAGAAGTAGCTAGTACATTGATACACTTCATGGCAACAAACACTGTCAAATTTATAACCAATGTCAGGATTGGTACAGTTGTAGCATTAACTGTGATACTAAATGTAAGGTACTATCTGGTATACTGTTACCTACAAACATCTTGTTCAAATTTAAAATAATAAAAAAGAAACTGGTGTGGTAGCATAGGGGACTGATCCTACAACCATCAATACTTGATGATGTCCATTAGCCACTCAACTACGGCGTCGGAAGGCCAATTCATTAAAAAAATTTATAAAAAAATGACTCTGAGGTAATTATCAATACCTAAACCCTTAACCATTAAACTGTGAATCTGAGTTCACATTTTTGGAATTGTTTCCTCACTGACATCCTTAGAAGCAATTTACAGGAAGCATTTAAAATTCAAATGGTGAGTTAAAAAGTGGAGCTGTGTGCCACTTGCCGCTCTGACTGGTACATTAGCCTCATCAAATGATATTCCGCCAAGATGCTATCAGCCTGACAAGGCAGTTTCATTTGACACTATCTTGCTTGTGTTCCCTCTTATCTCCCCTTGCTCCTAGCTGGCACTGTATCCTCCTGTACCCAATTCCCCATTAAAGCGGCATGCTCTGCTATTAAAACACACATCCGACAGCATCTCCGTCCAGTACTGACTTTTATGGGACATAATAAATGACAGCACTAAAGAGTTTGTGTTTGGAATATAAAGTTATATACATTCCGATAGGATTTTACTGTTCTCAGGTCTGATAGGTAGGATGTAGCTCAGTGGTAGAGCACTTGCCTGAGGTACAATCAGCTGTAGGATTATATGCCCTTGATGAAGCAATTTAATTAGTCAGACATTATTTAGAACCACTGGCCTCGGTGGTGTCGTGGTTAAGCCATCGAACATAAAACTGGTAGCTACTGGATTCGCAGCCCGGTACCTGCTCCCACCCAGAGTGAGTTTTAAAGACTCTGTGGGTAGGTGTAAGACCACTATATCCTCTTCTCTCACTAACCACTAACAACTAACCCACTGTCCTGGACAGATAGCCCAGATAGCTGAGGTGTGTGCCCAGGATAGTGTGCCTGAACCTTAATTGGATATAAGCATGAAAATAAGTTGAAATGAAATGGTTAAGAACCATATAAAATTTATTCTGAAGCATGTTTTGCTAGAAATGGGTACCCATGCTGAACGAGGTCTATATAGGTTAAGGGTTGTGGTGACCATCCATGTAATCTTAATTTTAAAGGTTATTTTGGGTTGTTGTTTTTTGGTGGGTATGAAGGGATTGAGGATACCACACATTATGTAGCCAGATTTTTTCTTTATTTATACTGATGGAAAGAAACACATGGAATTGTAATAGCGTAATAATGTCTGTATTTCATACCAAGTTGTAATGTGGGATTGAATGTCTGTAGTGTTGAATGTGCTGCCTATATGTTCCCAGTCAACTTCGGACAATATGAACTGATTTTTGAGGCAGTCATTATTTCTTATTGCTATCTGTGTGATCCTTTATTTATTTCCATCAGTATATTTGAAAGGCAAACCCATTGCTGCAATGCCATGAATTACCTTTTTCAATTAGTCATTAGGGATTTTTTTATTTTTTTTTAATATGCACCATCCTACACAGAATAGTAAATACAAAAAAAAGAACACCACCACTAGAGCACAATGATTTAGTAAATACCACTGCCCAGTTGTGGAGTACTGGGTTAAGCATTTAGACACACATTTTAACATTAATAACACAATCAATGAGCTAAGTTCTTTTGCTTTAAAAAATAAAGATCAATTGTAGTCCCTGTATTGAAAACAACAGGCTTATGTCTCTCAAAAGAAAACCATTGGTTAAGTCTCATATGAAAGTCAATGGGATATATCATTATATTGAAAACATTGAGTTAACCACTAGATTAAGTGTCTCATATGAAAGTCAATGGGACAGATCTCTATATTGAAAGGCATTGAGTTAAGTCTCTCAAATGAAAATCAATGAAATAGATCCCTACATTGAAAAGCATTGAATTAAACCATTGGGTTATGTCTCTCAAATGAAAATCAATGAAATAGATCCCTACATTGAAAAGCATTGAATTAAACCATTGGGTTATGTCTCTCAAATGAAAGTCAATGGGACAGATCTCTATATTGAAAAGCATCGAGTTAAACCATTGGGTTAAGTCTCTCAAATGAAAGTCAATGGGACAGATCTCTATATAGAAAAGCATTGAGTTAAACCATTGGGTTAAGTCTCTCAAATGAAAGTCAATGGGACAGATCTCTATATTGAAAAGCATTGAGTTAAACCAATGAGTTAAGTCTCTCAAATGAAAGTCAATGGGACAGATCTCTATATAGAAAAGCATTGAGTTAAACTATTGGGTTAAGTCTCTTAAATGAAAATCAATAGGATACATGTAACTCCCTATAATGAAAACCATTGAGCTAAGACCCTTTATTGAAAGAATCATTAGGTCAAGACACTCTACTGAAAAAAAAAAAATCCCTTTATGAAAACCAACTGGATATATACACATAGATATCCTTATTAAAAATCATCGAGTCAAATCCCTTTTTGAAACAAATCGTTGGGCTATACGTCTACAATGGCCCACACATCAAGTTATGGAGACTATTAATTACGTCTCTATTAACTATCATCTGAAATCTGTACCTCCACATACAGATATTTAATTTACCAACGAGGAGGCCAATACTTAGCAATGGACTGATGGCAAACAACAGATACCAGCCAACACATAGCCTAATGAAATGATTCTCGGCAAAAAACCCTCCCGTGTCTCTTCTTCTCCAGCACTACAAGATAAAAACTAATCCTGCGATACTTGATCAATATTAAATTTTCAAGGACCTGCACGGCACCCGGTGCGTATCGCCAGCACGTAAAGCGTTATTTGCAACACAGATAATGAAAATGCCAGACATCAATTAAGGATCTTCTGTGCATTACGTTTACGACTTTGGAGCGTTTGATTGCTGGCGAGCGGGGTCCCACGGAAGCCGTAATCTCGTGGCATATGACCGGCTATCAGCCACCGGTTGTTAAACCACACACAACACGGTCAGTGCACCACCTGTGGCCAGGCCCAGTTAAGAGCTTCAAGTCTTCGGGGAGCCAGATAGCAATATTGGAACATGGGGCAAGTAATCTGGTTTACGAGAGGAAAGGTGGACAGGTTCAAAACCCCACACCGGAATCAGTCAAGAGTGAGTGAACAGCCCAGTGAGGTGGTTTAGATTGCTGTCTTGGAATCGACCACCTCGTTGGTGTAGAAGAAAACTAAACATAACTATCTATATATATATAGCCAAAGCTTTTTAAGCAGCCACCAATATGTGGCAGATGGCTGCTTAATATAGGTCATACGACACCGA
>JAECMU010115648.1:0-12751 GCA_016106625.1 Dracogyra subfuscus
GATTGCTTTTGTGTGGTGTTATGCATGTTCTGAATTGATTATGAACAATTGCTATTTGATTCTAAGAAATTACAGCATGTTTCTTGCAGACAATTGCAGCTTGTTCCTATATGATTGTTAGCGATTGCTACATTGCCATGAGTTCTAATAACGTATGAACCGTTTATATTCTATATGATAATGATAATTGCATATCAGTAGCTGACAACCGGAACTGACTATGTCCAAAGTCAGGGTATTGAGAAAAACAAGTTTGAACATTCAAAACAAAATCTGAAAAAGTTTATTTATTCAAATTATTACATGTATGTCCTCGCCAAACAAATTGCATTTTAAAAATCCTCATATTTGCAAAGAGTGAACATGTCAGTTCTGGTTATTGGCCTTTGATATGTTCCTATATGATAATAAGCAATTGGTGCACATTCCTGTATCAGTATGAGCAATTGCTTCTTGGTTTTCTGATTATGAGCATTTACAGCATGTTCTGATATAATTATGAGATTTTTTCTGCATGTTGTAGATGATTTGAGCAATTACAGTATGTTTTTAGATGATTATGAGAACATTTTGTATATGTCTTTATGATTATAAGCAGTTACAGTGTGTTCTTGTATAACACTGAGAATTTGTTGCATTTCTGTATTATTAATATTATGAGCAATTGCTTAAATCTGTATAAACTTAATCTGTTATGTCTTACTAACTGTATTTAGATCTGGTAACAAATCGTTCACTTGGCTTACAGTGGCAGCATGACAAAAACGTTAAAAGTTTTTTTTATATTAAGCAATAGAAGTCTGACGTACATAAATATTTTTACTGTAGCAGGTTTTGTATGTCATCTGGTAACATTGCTATAATCATTTCAAAATAATGCAATATTTATTCCATTACAACAGTTCTTACTTGCATACTCTTAAAGGAATAGGTGAGGTGCAATTCATTAAATGCATATTTTATAGCCTTATACAGTTTAATTTTTTTAATAATTAAAATTAAAATTTAAAATTGATATATTGAAATGTTAAATTGAAAATGTTAGAACGTGAGTGTGGGTTATATACAGGTGTACAGTTTATCCCATAGATGAGGGTCAGAATTTAATTTTGTTTTATTTCTCTAAGTATTAAAACATCAAGTGAAACCATGTATAAATGTGTTAGTGATCCACCGTTAACTGGTGTAATACCTATCACAGTGTACATTACCAGATTATTTTTCTAATTGAATTGTGTACGTTTCATTGCTTATTGTAACTTGTTTGTGTCATGGAAAGCGAGACAGTCTTATCTAGCTTAAATATTTAAGTACTAGTTGAACCAAATTCAATGCCAACTCATTGTGAATTTGAAAGTGCATTCCCGAACAGTGGAGAATATTTTTTTGTGGGGGATTTGAGAACAGGAATGCATTGGTGAACAAGTTTTAAACTTTTTCAAGGTTTTAGGAACGTGTTCCCTGCACCAGAACATAGTTTTAAATACTTTCAGCTTTCATTGTCTAGTACTTTTCTTTTCTTGGGATGGGGTGTACTTCCAGTGGTAAAGCACTCACTTGATGCACTGTTGGTTTGGGATCGATCCCCGTAGGTGGGCCCAGCAGGCCATTTCTCATTCCAGCCAGTGCATCACGACTGGTATATCAAAAGCTGTGGTATGTGTTACCCTGTTTGGGATGGTGCATAGAAGATCCCTTGCTACTAATGCAAAAATGTAGTGGGTTTCTTCTCTAAGACTATGCATCAAAATCACCAAATAAGTGACATCCAATAGATCAGTGTGCTTTTGTGATGTCATTAAACAAAAATAAACTTTTCTCCTCTTCTTTTTTTAATAAATATTTTGAGTATTTTGTTTTTTCATTTGTCTTTGATTTTCAGAGTTTTACACATTCACCAATTGCATATAGTTAAAGGAACTCTGTCTCCATCTTTCCTTCTCACCCATCCCAGGCCCCGACTTGTTTGGTGAGAATGGAAATGACCTCATGAATTTTTCTGTTACAGATAGCAGACAATCTAGTTCATGCTATTCACATATCACAGTGTTTTTGCTTTGAAGGTCTACGGGTCAAGGTTGAAGGTCTTAACATACGTTTCACTTTTTTATATTAAAATTGTAATTACAATTGTCCGATTCCATGTTTTACTCACATTAAAGTAAGCTGATTTTTTTTAATTTTTAGAAGTCATTGATTTGTACGTGGACATTGACACCAGACACCAGACACATACAAACACAAGCATTTGTTTGAATTGTGATGCTTTTAACATGTCATGCTGGTAGTTCAAGCATGCTGCCCTCTACCTGTTAATCCTTTGCCTGGGTTGTCTGTCCGTCTTTACAGCTTGTTTATAGTTATTGACCTTTTCACAGGCATAAATACATAAAAAATGCGGGCAGCGTGGTACAGTGCCCGCCTGATGCGCGGTCGGTCTAGGATCGATCCCCGTCAGCTGACCACTGGGTTTTTTTCTCGACATAACCATATGTCCGACGCCGATATAACCGTAATTAAAATGTGTTGAGTGCGTCGTTAAACAAACCAACAAAAAAAATAAAATAAAAAAATACATAAAACAAAACAAAAATGTTAATAACACATATTCCTTACCAAAATCTATGTTTGTAATGTACGTTTATAGGAGGGTGGAGGGAACATCAAAGAGCCATGATTTGTCTGTTCATAAAAATGGTCCCTTCGTACAAATTTACCAGATTTTTGTTGTCCATGTTTATGAATTGAAGTTGTCTGTATTGCATTAAGCAAAAACATTGCAGTGATGTACAACTCACTAGAGGTAAATGTAATGTAGTAGAATTGGACGATTGTTCAAATAGCCTAGTATTTTTGATAGGTAGTATACTAGCAATACTTTTGACTAATCGTATCACAGTGCAAAACATTTCCTACAGATATATGAATTAAGTAAACAATAATTAAATATCCATTACATTAATTACAATTTAACATCATCCCATAGGTACAGCTGTAAGAACAAGAGGTTTTTTTAGGTGGGTTTTTTTTTTCATTTCTCAGTGAACGTATAAAAAAAAGTGTTATTGTTTAAAACCAAGTAAATAATTCAAAATGTTATTAGTAAGTATGTTTCAAATTTAATTATGCATATTGTCTGTTATTTCTTTTATGTTCGTACGTGTGATTTTTTTTTGTTAATCATCGGCACATTTGTTTTTGTTTTTTTGGTTCATACCCAGAAGAACGTGGAAAAATTAACAGACAATCCTTAATAAATACAGTATAATTGCACTTGGTGTGTTCACATTAAAAATGGCACAGTTGATATTTAAATATTAAAAAAAATTAAATATGTTTTACATGTTCCAGAATGCAGTTTGTCTCATCTGGTTGAATTTGATAATTCAAGGAATAGCAACAATTATTAATCAATTTAAAACTACTATTTAATGTTTTTAAAAATTGTGTAGCAATCTCAGAAACTTGTTTAGCCAATCGTGACACGACACTGAACAGTGTTCCCCGTAATGTATGTAGTTGGAGAGAAATGTGTAGAATATACATTGTATTATAATAATTGTCTTCCTGTCTCATACTCAAGGACTAGTGATAGAGAGGAAATCAACTGAACAATCTTCTGGCAGGGCTCTAAATTAATCCCCAACATCAATTTTTACTACAGGACAATTTGTTTTAGTCTTTACAGTTTAAAGGAAGGAATGTATGGGAATTGGTCTACTAAAGCTACTTCAGAAAATACTCACTACCATAGTCCATTTTGTAAACATTTTAAATGGTTTGTTTTATGCAGACTTTTGTTTGAGGGGTATGAATGCGATTGTGCCGATCCACGCCTCTACATTCAGTCTGTGGGATCCATGACCCCTGTTTGAACAAAACACACTGTTCCTCTAACTAGGATTATGTTAACTAGTGCAGTTCATCCCTCGATATTTTGAGAGGAGTGCACATTGTTTATACCCACTTTTTTTTCAAAACAGAAAATCTGATATATGTCTAGGTAGCCATTAATTGAATTATATTTAAAAATACTGATTACAAATGGGATAATGATGACCAGACAGCTGGATGAATAAAGTCTTTTTCTGAACTGTTGATATGTCAATATTTTCTAACAATAATGTGATGGGCTGTTTAGCAGACCAGTTGCCTTGTGTCCAAGCGTCAGTTCAGTCAACCACTTGTTGCTAACGTTCGCTAGACTGAATTTTACCCTACACAGTAAACCAAATTACTTCTTCAGGAACCAATCAAATTGTTTGCAAACGTTAGCAAAACATTAACTGGGACTTGCCTTTAGGATGTGTTTGAAGCCTATCCCCAGTATGATGACACGTAGGAGCTGTTAATAAAATACAGTTTCAAGCAGATTGTTTTAGTGTTATACTCGGATCAGACTACCAACTACCTACGAAAGTTGGCCATCTGTGCTATGATGGCTTCTATGATTGTCCAGTAATTAGTGTTCAGAGCTCTTACAACTCGATTCTCCTATAACCCATTAGTAGTTAATCGTAGTGCACCCGTCGTCAGTTGAGGAAATTACAACACAACTGTCGAGTTGGCCACCTTCCTGCTGGTAGCATCAGATCTACATCATTGTTATATAAAGCATTTGGAGGCTCTACATTAACCGTGAACATTTAATGGTCCATTCTGAAATGAGTTGTTTCACCACAATGTATCTGTTAAAAGAGTCGTACTTTATTTACGGTTGTTTTTTATTAGTCTGCAAAAAACATTAATATGAAACAGAATTGTCACTGACAGTGTTAAAATCATGAATAAATAATAATTTCGTCAATATATTTTGATTTGCAGTCGACTTTTCTCATTGAATAAGTTGTTAAAACAATTTACTAGTTGTACAAACAAAAGTGCTTGCCTCAGGCCAGCAGCTAAGTGACGATTTTGAGCCCTGCGATTAGATGGTCTTCAATAACACTGTCTTTGTTTTTAGTAAGGATTACTGTTGGAACTATTATAAAGGGCACTGTGTATAACAAGCATCTTTCGGACTACTAAGAATCAAATTTTAGCTCTCACTCCTGTTTCATTTAGAACGACCATCAAAATTGCGCCAAAATTCCTTCAAATTAAATTGCGCACCCAACTTCATTTTTGGACACGCCAATTAATGGCATCGAAATTCCATAGCACCCACAAAACCCCCGCCTGCCCCCAAGTTGATTGGGCTACTGGTTCTCTCTTGAACCTGATAGCGCAGGCGGTCCCTCCTTCACCCACCCCCACACCTTTTCCTGTCACAGACGAGGGGAACCGGCCGAGGCCGGTCCCCGCGACTGACAGGCGTACGCTACAACAGCTTGTTCTGAACGTGTACGTAAAACCCTTTGGACTTGGACTTGGACTTGGACAAGCATCTGTTTATAAACTTCTTCACTTTTTGTACGCTGCAATGTCTGTTTCCCCTCTGCATATTAATTGTTATTTGGTCCTACGATCGTTGTCTATATACAGTTTACTAACATGTCTCTGGAGTTGAAATTTTGAACTAGAACATTTAACACAAAATATTGCAGTTTGTTGTGGCATCTTTACAAAATAAAAATCAACAAATTAGGATGGGGTTGGGGATTTTTTAGGGCCGGATGTTGCTGCAGTTGTTCTGATTTTTTGGTTGATTCTGTTTGTTTGTGGTTTTGCTTTTGTTTGTTTTTGATGGGGTTTTTTTATTGGTGGGGGTTTGTATAATTGAATGCCATGAATGTGAGAACATAGTTTTTGCGGGTGTTTGATGCTATAGCTACTGATCATGTTACAGTCATCTGCTGACACCAGATCTGTTTGTTTTCACATACTAGTATGTGTATTTCACTGTACAGCATGCTGTTTTTTATGCAATCAGTTAAACATGAAATGTGGAAATGTTTGTCTATTCACTTTGTGTCAGTTTGAAAACAAGTAATAAAATTAGAATTTTGTTGTGAATGTCATACATACAGGCCTGTTGGGTGGGGGGGGAAACGTTCAGTTAGGAGCAATAAATATAAATAATGATGATTGTTCATACTGATGTCTGTGGTAAAGTGCATATAAAAGATCCCTTGTTGCATTAGGAAATACGTACCGGGTTTCCTCTGATGACTACGAGTGAGAAATTACCAAATGTTTGACATCCAATAGCCGATGATACAGATGCTTGTCAATGTGCTCTAGTGGTGTCGTTAAGCAAAAAAAAAACTTTTTTTCTTTCTTTTGTTTTGTTCGTACTGAAGGTCACATGTTACTAGGGTGTGCTGGATGTTTGATCTTGTATTAGGATTTTCAGTTAGATCCGATAGTGATACACTTAGGTGCATGTTGGGATACCTGGCATGGCCTCCCAGCTTGTCCCCATTTCTTAGTGGCCTTGACATTTCTAGTTTAATAAATAGTTGATCATCAAATCATCTTTCAATGATTGTTTTGGGTTTAGTTTACGTCTTTTGCTATTTGGGTGTGTAGGTGGGGAAATGTGTCACTATATAGAATAGTTGGGAAATATATTTCACTGCATCTTTCAGTAACTCGTTTCACTTCCAACTTGTAGTGTAGGTGGTAGTTTTTGTTTTTTACAGTATTCTTTGCCACATACTTTGAAATCAAATTATACATTTCCATGTGTTCAGTGCATATAGTCACTCACTTTTCTAAACAGCCTCGTAATTTTAAGCATAATGAACCACAGTTCTTCCCTGGCAGTGAACGTTGTTTTTTTTACTATGGTATGCAGTACAGTATACTTTTGGACTTCTGTTAATTGCACACAAAAATAGTGGAAAGGGGTGGGTCCATTATTTCTAAAACCCTTCTACTTTTATTTTGCTATCAAATGAAAAAAAAACACACTGAATGTTGATGGAGGCTGGGAAGGACCACAAGCATATCACATTGGGAGAAATGGGGCCAACTGCTATCCCCTCCCAGTAGTAGTACAAATCAGTAGATTTGGGCGGGGGGGGGTGGGGGTACGGATATTCAAGCGTAATGAGCTGGTCCAAAACCTTTTGACTACTAGTATATATTTCAAACATTCTAACCACAATATTATTTGTATTCCGTGTAAAAATGTGTAGTGGTTTGTTTGCAACTTTGAATAGCTGTTTGATAGAAATGTTAATAAGAATAAATGATGTTATTCAGATTCAGGCATTTTTGTTTACTTCAGGCACAAATCAACCTGTCCCCCTACACAAATGTGAGCATGTATCTCTATGGGAAGGGCTATAGGTCTTATGTTACTGTCTCCAATTAAACATCTGCTGTAACCAATCACTTGTATAAATACTGGCTTGAACAACAAAAACAAATGTTTTTTGGACACCTCAGCACATTTATAAACTGCAGCTATCAGTAGTAAAGCTTATGGTTATTTAAATACTTAGTCTAGATAGAGAGAAACATTTCTGTGGCAATAGCAACAAGGGATCTTTTGTATGCATTTTTTTTTTAATAGAAATTATAGCATATACAACATCCTTCAGTGGAATAAAGCGTATTGTTTCTCCAAGGGAGATCACTCCTACAACCCTCACCCACTCAATTCAACAAACTGAATGACTCCTAATTAATGAATGTAGTAAAATTTTAAATGTAAATTCCACAACATTCAAAAACCCACACTAATATTAAACTAAATCTCATGGATTATAGATCCAAACAAATATTTCTTTTTCCTCACTGTTAGAATTAAACTTAATTATTATTTGAATGGTTCATTGGCCATTATCTGTATAATATTTATTTGAGAGAACTGAATGGAAACTAGTATTTGCCTTTTGAACTTGTAATTGAACAATTCCATATAATGTGTATTTTCTGTCTGTATTTTAATGCTGTTGTTGTTTTTCTGTGACATCCTGTTTTAAATTTCATGAGGGATGTGCAACTAAAACAAAATGTTGATGTCTATATTATATCTCAATTATATTTTAATATTTGGATATTTGATTATTACTATAGTAAGTAAATTACAGTTGTAATAAATGGATATCCTAAATTTCTGTATCGGAAAAACCAAGGAGGGCTTGTAGTATAAATAAGTTTTATTTGAATGATTTGTGATAGTTTTGGGTCTTTCTAAATTTCTAAATGATTTAGTTTTTCAGTTATTATTTATTTTTATTTTTATTTTTCATTTCTTTTTTCACAAATTGCACACTTTCACTTTAGAAATAAGCTGTTAACTTTGTCATAGTAAGTATGTAAAATATGAAATTTTCCATCAGATAGAGAAATTATTACAGTTGTTAATTTTTGACTTAAGTACATATATTTTTGTACATGCTACCAAGTTATATACATGTGTATGTTATACAAATTTAAATACTATATATATATGAAAATTTAAATACTGGAAGTATTTAAATAATATACATGTATATATTACAAAAATGTAAGTTCTAAAAAAAATATAATAATAATAAGATGAGTAAGAATGGAGTTTGTTTATTGCAGGTGGTGGAAACAAGTGTCCATTAATGTGGCCGAAGGCTTTTTAAACCAATAAATTTTTTTTTGTGGAATTAATTTATCTACCCCTTTCAATTATTTGTACTGAGCTCATTGTAATATTTAATGTTAATGTATAGTCCGTATATGAGCAAAAGTTTTATTTTGTACTGTATGACAATATTAGTGTACATGATGATTGCCTCTTAATTGGGACTAGGAGGGGGACAGTTGGTTCCACTTAATAAGACATTAAACTTTGTATAAAAGTGTTTGTGTTTCGGCTTTTGTGTTTCAAAATGGACAAAATGTATGCAATATATTCGATTGAGTATCCATTCTTTCTTTGTCTAGCTAATTGTGGGGCAAGGTAAGAACCCGAGTTCATTGAATGGGGTTGACTCGGTGACTTGTCTCACATCAGGTAAATGTTTTACTACCACTGACTACACCCCATCCCAAAGACACGTCTAGGTAAACACTTTACCACTCAATATGCCCCATCCCATAGGCATGTTTAGGTAAACATGTTACAACTCACTGCACCCCACCCCATAGATACGTCTTGGTAAATTTGTACCACTGACTACACCCCATCCCAGAGATACGTCTAGGTAAACACGTTACCACTCTCTACACCCCATCCCAAAGATACGTCTAGGTAAACACTTTACCACTGACTACACCCCATCCCAAAGACACATCTAGGTAAACACTTTACCACTGACTACACCCCATCCCAAAGATACGTTTAGGTAAACACTTTACCACTCACTACATCCCATCCCAAAGATACGTCTAGGTAAACACTTTACCACTCACTACACCCCATCCCAAAGATACGTTTAGGTAAACACTTTACCACTGACTACACCCCGTCCCATAGACATGTCTAGGTAAACATGTTACAACTCACTACACCCCACCCCATAGATAGTTTACATAACCACTTTACCACTGACTACACCCCACCCCATAGACATGTCTAGATTAACATGTTACCAATGACTACAACCTATCCCATAGACACGTCTAGGTAAACATGTTACAACTCACTACACCCCACCCCATAGATATGTTTACATAAACGCTTTACCACTGACTACACCCCACCCCATAGACATGTCTTGGTAAACACTTTACCACTGACTACACCCCATCCCATAGACATGTCTAGGTAAACACTTTACCACTGACTATACCCCATCCCATAGACATCTAGGTAAACATGTTACATCTCACTACACCCCACCCCATAGACATGTCTAGGTAAAAAATTTACCACTGACTGCACCCCATCCCATGGACATGTCATGGTAAACACTTTACCACTGACTACACCCCAACTCATGGACATGTCTAGGTAAACACTTTACCACTCACTACACCCCATCCCATAGACACGTCTAGGTAAACACTTTACCACTCACTATGCCCAACCCCATAGACACGTTAAGGTAAACACTTTACCACTCAATAGACATGTCTAGGAAAACACTTTACCACTCATTACGCCCCGTCCCATAGACACGTCTAGGTAAACATGTTACAACTCACTACGCCCCACCCCATAGACACATCTAGGTAAACACTTTACCACTGACTACACCCCATCCCATGAACATGTCTAGATTAACATGATACCACTGACTACAACCCATCACATAGACACGTCTATGTAAACACTTTACCACTGACTACACCCCATCCCATAGACACGTCTAGGTAAACATGTTACAACTCACTACACCCCACCCCATAGCTATGTCTACATAAACACTTTACCACTCACTACACCCCACCCCATAGACACGTCTATGTAAACACTTTACCACTGACTACAACCCATCCCATAGACACGTCTAGGTAAACATGTTACAACTCACTACACCTCACCCCATAGACACGTCTACATAAACACTTTACCACTGACTACACCCCATCCCTTGGACATGTCTATGTAAACACTTTACCACTCACTACACCCCATCCCATGAACATGTCTAGATTAACATGTTACCACTGACTACACCCCATCCCATAGACACATCTAGGTAAACATGTTACATTTCACTACACCCCACCCCATAGACATGTCTAGGTAAACACTTTACCACTGATAACACCCCATCCCATAGACACGTCTAGGTAAACATGGTACAACTCACTACACCCCACCCAATAGACATGTCTTGGTAAACACTTTNNNACCACTGATAACACCCCATCCCATAGACACGTCTAGGTAAACATGGTACAACTCACTACATCCCACCCCAAAGACATGTCTAGGTAAACACTTTACCACTCACTATGCCCCATCCCATAGACACATCTAGGTAAACATGTTACATTTCACTACACCCTACCCCATAGACATGTCTAGGTAAACACTTTACCACTGATAACACCCCATCCCATAGACACGTCTAGGTAAACATGGTACAACTCACTACATCCCACCCCAAAGACATGTCTAGGTAAACACTTTACCACTCACTATGCCCCATCCCATAGACACGTTTAGGTAAACACTTTACCACTGACTACACCCCATCCCATGGATATGTCTACATAAACACTTTACCACTGACTACACCCCATCCCATAGACATGTCTTGGTAAATATGTTACAACTCGCTACACCCCACCCCATAGACATGTCTTGGTAAACACTTTACCACTGACTACACCCCATCCCATAGCTATGTCTACATAAACACTTTACCACTGACTACACCCCACCCCATAGACATGTCTTGGTAAACACTTTACCACTGACAACACTCCATCCCAAAGACATGTCTAAGTAAACACTTTACCACTCACTACGCCCCATAAACACTTTACCACTCACTATACCCCATAAACACTTTACCACTCACTATACCCCATCCCATGGACATGTCTAGATTAACATGTTACCACTGACTACACCCCATCCCATGGACACGTCTAAGTAAACATGTTACAACTCACTACACCCCATCCCATAGACGTCTATATAAACACTTTACAACTCAATACACCCCACCCCATAGACACGTCTAGGTAAACACTTTATCACTCACTACACCGCCTTTTATTTCGTGAGTTTAAACTGTGTGCAGTTTTACACCATTAAATCAATATTAATGTATGCCAAACTCCACATACACTAGACTATTAATCCCAGGGAGCAGGCAGCATAGCCCAGTGGTACAGTGCCCGCCTGATGCACGGTCGGTCTAGGATCGATCCCCATCAGCTAACCACTGGAGTTTTTTCTTGACATAACCATATGTCCGACGCCGATATAACCGTAGTTAAAATGTGTTGAGTACGTCGTTAAACAAAACACACAAAAAAAATAAATTAATCCCAGGGCTGCATAGTTATAAAGAGCAAATCATTTGGAAAGTTCAATATCACCGCTGGCAGAATTTGTATATCTTTGTTATTGAAGTAAATGTTATTAATCCTTATGTTTAACCTACTGGTGGACCCAGAGGGAACACACACACGTATCATATCACTTGCTTTTCTGAGGAAGCATTCCTGTTAATTCAGTCTGAGGGATGTAAAACAATGTCTCTCATTTGAACATACCACACTTGTATTTTTTGTTTGTTCATTCATTCATTCATTCATTCATTCATTCATTTGTTTTATTCATTCATTCATTTAATATTTTATGAATAATATAGATAGCACATCAAAGACTTTTTATAATGTAATTTACACACATATTTTTAAATTTTTTAACTATTTCACTACTGCGGCCCATTCCTTTATTTGTGAGAAAGAGTAATTTTTAAATGACAATAATTCTAAGATATTACATATGAAGAGTTATAATTCAATATCACCTGAGTCACTTAATTGTTATGGATGTGATTTGGCCTTTTTTTTTTTTAAATTTACAAACAATTTTAGAGGAGTGTGACTTCTCATTCTCCTTAGTTCTGTGAAAATGAAAGGGCTGGGCAGGTGCGTGTGCAGGAATTTATGCAGGGTATGTTTTCTAGACTGGCGAGCCAAGTGTCTAGTGATTGGTCTAGCGAAGGTTCTATAGGGGTTGGTCAGTTCTGTTCCCTCTAAAAAAGAAAATATATATATGTGTATGTTTATACAATTCAATATATTGTAGATAGCACTCACACGGAGCAGGTACAAAAACAATAACAACAATTACATATGTGTACTGAACTGAAATGTTCTTAAATAAGATTGAATATTTAGTTAGATCTAATGAATCCAGGATAAAACCCCACTGGAAAAAAACCCACCCAGACATAACCCCACTGGAAAAAAA
>JAECMU010115683.1:7994-22207 GCA_016106625.1 Dracogyra subfuscus
TATACATACTGTAAACCGTGAAAAAAATGCGTGCGTATAAATTTCGCGTCATTCGCGACCAACCTTATGTCGCGAAATTAATATGCACGCACTATTTTTCAGTTTGAAGTGTGAAGTGTGCTTAAAGTTTTGTTTTTAAATATTTTATTAAGAATAAAATTCACAAAACGATTCACTCGACAGGCACAGCCTATACACGAGCTCTCCTTGATGGCGACTAATCGTTAATTGTTGTATGTAGCTTCAATCGATAACAACTAATCGTTTATTATTTTAGCTACCAAACGGTGTTAACAGTTAACAACTGAAGCTGTGAGTTGTGATTCTAATACAGGTGAGGTGGGTAGGGCCTAATCCCCTCTATAGACTCTGTACCAGGCGCAATTGCTGAATGCAGGGTAACAGAATATTGATTTACAGACAGTAATTTTATAACAATTACAGTGAGTTGTCTTTCTTTATCCACTTTTTTTCCGAGCTGTCAACGGTTGTTCGCAAAATTTACACGTCGCAAACATGCGCTAAGGTATACATTCGTGGAAAAAACATGTCGCAATATTAATACGGTTTACAGTATATACACATTATTATATATATATATATATATATATATATATATATATATATATATACACACACACACATACATATACAAATGTATATATAGTCACATTGTGTGTGTGTGTGTGTGTGTGTGTATGTGTATATATTTTTCCCTAGCTTGTTTTAGCATGGTGTAGCACCATGCCTTAATAGTCTAGCACCATCTTGCCTTAATCAGCACCATGCTGCCTGAGATTAAGCAAGTCTTTTTTACTAATTAATTTTAAAATTCTAATTAATCCCCAAAAGGTATTATTAATTAATAAAATATTCCTTTTATATCTTTTGCCATTCATTTATTAAAGCAAGCACATAAATTACATTAATGTTTATTTCAATTAATTTTTGTGTATTTTTAATGAAAGACAAGTGTCCTGAAGTTGGTGAAAAGTGTTTGGTCTACACATTTCTAGGGAAATCACTATATATACATAGTCTAGTTCAGTGTATTGTTTCCTATAGCCTCTATTAAAAACATACTTGTCTGCCCTTAGTTGTTAATTAGATAAGCGGCCCGAAAACCTAACAAATTTATTTCCGGCGCGTTCAAGCTCTTAAGTCGCTTACAACAAAGGCCGTTTATTACTATTGAATGGTCGAATAGCCGTGGATTTATTCTTTTGTCATCAACTAAATTACTTCTGGCGCGTTACGCTCTAGTCGCTTGAAACAAAGGCCCTCTGAATTGTGGAGTAGTTGTCGACTTGATTCTTTTATTTTATTTTTGAGTTAATAAAGTTTTCTGTTACTATTATTGTTCGTCAGATTGTGTGCAATCTCCATTTACAGAAAAGAAAATGTACAATGTTTTGTGCTCAACAAAAATACTTACGAACACGTTAAAATGGCACCTTAATAAAGTTTTGATATTAAATTTGCAAGTGTTTGTGCAGGCCTATATATTACTGTGTACGAATGAAAGTACATTAATTTGACTAAATGACTACCTATGGTTTTCTGTACCGCTGGCTGCATTATTAACTACGACCTATGCAGTAGTTAATAATGAAACTAACGATACAGAAATTCACTCCCTCGTCTAACGATAAGGTTTCTACTGTCTGACTTGCAATCAGATCGGAACAGCGCGTGTGTGTGTGTGTTTTTTCAATGGCGTAGGAAACACTTTCAGCTTTATATATAAATTATATAAAATGTATAGCTGTGTGTGTGCGTACATCCCCCCTCCCCACCTTGCCACCCCCACTGGTACATGTACATAGATAATAATAAAAAAAATTTGTAAATTCAAATGTGCGTGTTAGTTTGGGTTGTGTTTGGTTGTGCGTGTGTACTGGTGCGTGGGCTTGTTTTGTAGGCTATTGTTTATTTTGGGGAAGATTTGTCATGCAAGACTAATATAAATATGTTCACACATATATTTTGATGTAAACAAAATAAGTACAGTTACTATAAGTAGATGTTTTTAGGTTAAACTATATATTTAATGGAATGTATATAGGTCTAATTAATTGACAGCAAACAAAATATTTAGCCAAACAGACGCAGGTGCTTAGCTTAATAACTGTCTTAACGTGTCCATATACCACTAGGGTTTCGAACACGCCTATCTCGAGTCCGGCCTCCGATAGGATCGGGGGTCAGACTCGGGACAGGAATAACCTAAGAAATAGGGTCAATTTTGGCGGTATGGGGGTGTTTGGGAATGCGTACGCCCCCTATAGTCTGTCAAGGTCCATGGATGTGTAAATTTTTTTACAAATAGTCTGACGATGTAACAAATTTACTTCCCAGAATGCAGGAAAATGCATCTCCTGCTTTCTAGAAAAAAAATAAAACAATTCGGAGTCATGCATGCCCCTGGACCTCCCTAACAACTCCGGCCCTTTGGGCCGTCGATTACACCCCCCCTATATATACATTTATACGCATGGGTCTGCTGCACTATAAACATAATGTTTCTATTATCCATTACAACGAGGTACTCAGCCCTTGAAATTCTGACAAATTTGCTACGGCAGTTAAGTGACATCGCAAATCAATTTTGCAACGGCACTACGGCGGCAATTTTAAAGAAAAGATTACTGCTGTCAAAATTATTCATACATGATCCACTGCTGTAATAATATGCTAAAAAATAACATCTCATCTTTACTTTCGTAGGCTTCTATACTGGAATAAACCAATTTATATTTATTGAGGAAACTGAGCTACACACGATAATAAATTTATGCTTTTTTTTCTTTCTGGGATCTGTAATTGGACAGAGTTCAGAGAGAAATGCCTACAGACTTTTCACCACTCACAGATTTGCGACAGCAATGAAATGCTGTCGCAACTCAAGTTTGTGATGGCATTGCCGATTGCCGCCGCAAATTTCGAGGGCTGGGTACTGTCACACACAATTCTCTAAAAATGCAGTTACGATAATTAATGTGAGGCGAGATTGCAGCTTTGACGCAAAAAATAATAATAATAATAATTTCCATGCAAGAAAACCAAAACAATCAGGGTGTGTTACAGCTCGCTAGATTCATTTCCTGTATTTAACACATGATCAGTTACAACAAAACACAATTTCATCAACTTAATTTTTACCTGTATCATTCTTTATTTTTAAAGCATAAGTGGGGACATTTACGATGCCAGGGACTGGCATGCATAAATCTCTAATGAAAATTCACAAACATCTGTGACCATAATTTTTCCAGCTGTGATTTTGTTCCCGTTGTTGGAAGCTCCCTTTTTCGTAAATATTCCTGCAGCCTAACCTTTCTAATCTTTTTGGGAGGCATATTTTCATCGTTGATCCAGGAATTTATATCATGATCGTCCATCTTTGTTCAAACCGGAACGCGCCAGCACAAGGGGACGTAACTCTGCCTATTATTTGTTTTCGAATTTCTAATAGAGGCTATCCCAAGTCAGCTGTTATGGCATATTTTGTATAATAATAAATTTACAAGATGGAAAATGAAGGCGTTTAGAGTTTTACACGTACGACTAACAATAAATTTGTCTATATATATATGCAAAGGCCTAACTATAGTCAGGATTGTCGACATTTAAAATGCGTCTGTTGCTAAAATAAACTAATGTACAAGTATTATCATTCAGTACATGTTTTTATTATTTTTAATAACTTATTTTCATTATTGTTGTTTTTTCTATTTACCCTACATTGCATAGGACAGTCATGCGTTCTCGTTACATGAGCTTGGTAAATTGTTTTGGCAGTGTGTTTATTCGGGGAATGCCTGTCACGTGACTCAAAATAATACGTCACACCTCTGCTCTCCAAATTATATATATATATAGCCGCTATTTTTCTCAGAATTATGGATTATTTTTTTTATAAAATATCAATAATAAGTGTGATATGGTGGTTATGTAGGTGGTCCAATAAAGTACTTTTAGGTACAAATCAAATGTATATATTGTCATACAAATCCTTGTTAGGTCAATAATTAGGTCAACCATCTGTGACAGAGTGCATTTAAATCATAGAAATATTATATTAGTTGGAAACATCTTACAATGCAGCAAACTCGGGAATGTCCCTTTAATCTATTCAGTTTAATGGTAATTTGTAATGAATTTTCTTTTTAATTTAATTTGAATGTCCCCCCCCCATTAAATTGCCTTAATACATGTATCAGAAAAGATTTAACCTATGCAGTTTATAAATATTTTTTATTATTACATACGCTGACAAAAAAATTAGATTTTGTTAAAAAGTATATCTACTAGATAATTATAGCATATCCAGTCCATTATAATAAGCGACGACTTTATGAAAACATGTCACGAGACTATATTATAACTAATTTTAAAAGACAAATGATATAAAAATAATATACAAATAAGTTTAGAACAATAAAATATGTGTAGTTAACTTAAACGCACTATGTCACGGATGGTGACCTAATTAATGACCCAACAAAGTAATATCTGAAAATATATACATTTGATTTGTCCCTAAAAGTATTTTATTGAACCATCTACATAACCACTATATCACACTTATTGATATTTTATAAAAAATAATTGAATTATGGGTATGGTCCATAATTCGGAGAAAAATTAACAGCTATTTTGATCGCAGAGGTGTGACGTTTTTGTTTTTTAATCACGTGACGGGCATCCACCGGCTACTCTATTAATGGCCGATCAAACTCGAGTGCCAAGAAAGTGTGGGCGACTTCTTCAAATAGAAACGCCTGAGAAAAAGAAGGAAGAAAAAAATGCCACAAAGAAGATGGCTACCTCAATTGATATCGGCAGTGTCCGACAAAAGTGAGAAATTGTTCGAAAGCATCATTCACTGACAGGTAGGCTCTCGGCTCGCTCTGGCTGTCGTCTTACTTCAATTGTCCATTAGAAAACAACCTCACCTGCTACTATACTACATGTATTTAAATAATTTATATTGGATATGCATATACATTGTATATAATATAAAATGCTACTATAAAGCACTACGTACTGGTCATTAACGTCCGACTTAAGCATTAAAAATCAGTAGTTTTCGTAAAGTAGAATGATGAATAAAGTTGTTTATGTGACTCTATAAACACCTTAGTTGCAAATCAAAAGTAGTAAAATTATTTTTCTAAGGTTATCATTTTGTAACCCTTTATCAGCCATATAAACACCATTTATATGTATGTAACATGTTATTAAGTGCAACATTTTAAGGAACCGATTTATGTCACTAACATAAATTTAAACCACTGTAAGTAAAAGAACTCATTTATTACAGTAATTATGACTGACCGTGATTTTTATACCAAGGGACATAACTTTTGAAATTCTCTCCACTAATTTTACGATTGTTTCTTTCATAACACACACAGAATCTCAAACTTGCAAACATATTGCTGTTATAAACAAGACTGATTGATGTAAAAATAAAATAAATAAAGTGTAAAAACAATTTAATGAGCATAAATAATTTTTAGTCTAGATTTTGCCTCATATTTGACTAAATACAGTTATGGGCCTAAAGTTTCAGTGTGATATTTGACTAAATACAGACAATTTTATTTTAATAAATGCAAAGACTACACAATGATATTGTTTATATGACATATAAGTTGTAAAGTGATTGTCAGTATGTGACAACATTATAATATTTTCCAACATTTCTGTGTTTCTGTGCCCTGCTGTGGACAGTTTTAGCAGATGAGTAAGACATTTGCAAAATAATTAAAAATACAGTTTAACCGTCCGAACACATTAAAATTTGGAGGATTACTAGTTAAGATAACAAACAAAAGAGTGCTCATTTTAGTTTTTGTTAAAAGTCTTATATCTTGTTTTGGTGAGGAGGGGTTGCTTTTTTGCAATTTTTTGGAATTTCCACTAACATATCATGATATCTATGCTGAACAAGATTTATGATGAAATATTATTACATTTTGTATGTTTTTCTTCTAATTAGGTCCATTTGATTCAGTTTACATTACAAAAGTCATAAAAAAGTATGTTAACAAAAAAAGCTTGGTGTATGCCAAAGGTTTTCGTTTGACTTTACTATAATTTAGTATAAACATATTTATGTACCTACAGGGAAGTAACATTTTTATTGTTGTCAGTTTCAAAGTAGGCCTATGGCCCTTCCGATCAAGTCAAACCTTAATTAGGGTCTTGAATTTACAATACTCAACTGTATAGTGTATACGGAAAAAAAACCCATGTCATGATGAAATAGCCTCTATTTATTCATGTAAAAAAAAAAAAAAAAAAAAAAAACCAGAAGAAAAAAGATGAAGTTTGTTAGTCTTGAACATTTGAGCTTGTATTTCATATTTGTACATGATGTTATAATATGGTAACCAGAGAATGTAACTTTAATACCTTTTAAGAAGTCCAGCTCTCCTGGTATACATCTTGCCAGAAGCGTCAGCGTCTTCACTGTAATAAGCTTCTAGATTCCATCTCTTGCGAGGTATTTCTTTGACCTGATTCTCTCCCTCTGATAATACCCGCCAAAACTCATCGATGTTGTCTGCACCAGGGAAGCGACATCCAACACCTACAATAGCAATTCCTCCACTGTCGTCTTCCATCCCCAGGCTTTTTTAGAGGCTCAGAAAGGCCCCAGCTCCTGTCAATGATACAACAATAAAACATTATAAAACAAATTAAGACATCCGGAGGCTGAAAAACAAACAGGAAACCGAAAGAAAAAAAACTTGGGTACCAGTATATTCCACTTAACAATGACGATTTATGAAGTCAGTACAATTAGTCCAGTCAATTTAACCCCCAAATTACATAAACCCAAAACAAATTTGAACAGAAATGATTTTTTAATTTTTTTAATACATAATAATGTATCCACTTTCGAAACTGGATGAAAAAGTTTTTAAAAATTTGAATATTTTTTTTATAATAAATTCACATAAAATGTTGCTTTCTGGTGTTAAATAAATAAAATAAGTAGGCCTATTATTTAGAATTAAATTACTTACAACAACAAAAAAACAAACATTATTAAACAAGAGTAGGCCTACAGTGTAAGTTCTGTTGGATCTTTTAGAGGGAAATTCAGGTCAAAAGTTTAATTGGGTAAACCTTTTAAAAAATAAAATTATGCCGTTAGGTTTCGGCGATTTGTGGGGAAAACCAACCGGGAAATATTTTTTGCCATTAGTTAAAACTCGTATTTTTGATTAGGCGAAGCAGAATTTATTTAGTTTGTTAAATACTTCACCAAAGTGTATTTTATATAAGCATGTTGTTGATAACTTGTGTTTGCAATATTATTTACAAAAATATATTTCTAAACAAAAGCGCATATTGTTAACTAAAGATTATCAGCACACGTTTGGCTGTGGAAACGGGAAGCTATAGAACTATAGAAAGAACGGAAAGAACTTGTATTTATAATTGTTTATTGGAATGTCCTAGATATGACAATATAAGAAGTAAATATATATTAAAAAAAGTTTTATTGGAAAAGACCGTCAGCCTATAAAGTTATCTTGTTATTAAGTGTTAAAAATATTAAAGAATTAAATCAACTTAGTAAATATATATTTGAATGTTACAAAATACGAGCCACTTTCAGTGTCTTGCCCAAATCATATTTTCTAAAAAAAATACAATATTGCAAACAAATTATACCTGAAGGAAGACCAAAAAAAAAAAATCGGTCACCAGGAGGGCAACCTTACTGTGAGTTTTCAGTCACCTGTCGTTATTTTCAGTCGCCAGTGGCGATTAGGCGACCGTTAAGTTCGAACCCTGCACTTTATATATATAGTATGATTTATGTATATTATCCGATGCCAATATAACCGTAATATAATGTGTTGAGTGCGTCGTTAAATAAACCAAAAAAAATTTAATTAAAACAAAATGTATATTATGATTAGTCAGACTGATTAATTTAAACGTATATGTATGTAGATATGCATATATGTATGTGCAATTTTTTTTTTAATAATATATATATATTGTATTCTCCTGCACTATACTACATTGTATATTGTGCAGTCATTGTATGTAATGTATGTTTGTTTTTTCTTGTTGTACTGATGAGCTGTAAAGCTCTAGGTGAATAAAGAAATTAATTGAGTTGTATCAGTATGTATGATGGTGCATATAAAAAAATCCCTTACTACTAATGGAAAAAAGAAAAGAAAAAAAAAGACCGGCCTAGCGGTTAAGTCGCCGGACAACATTGGACGAATTAATCAAGGAGGACTTAATTTCCCTTGCCGTGATTTAAAATGTCAAGCTTTCAGATTAAAATGGCTTAAAAAGTTTTTAGATCCACAGTGTAAGTCTACATGGAAAGATTTTCTTAATTATTTTCTTTTACAGTATAATAGTATGCATCTGAGGCACAGTGTGTTTTTTATAAAACATACCAAACGGGATTTAGCTACAATGCCTCCTGTTTATGCTGAATTGTTATTAGCTTTTAATAGTATAAGTGACAATAATAGAATTCAGCCAACTACCATAGAACATATACTTATGCAACCATTGTTTAATAATGATTTCATTCGTTCTAATGGTAAATTACTCAAATATGATATATTTATTAAAGCTGGTATATGTACAGTTTATGATATAGCTTATTGTTATTCCACAGGATTTTTACTTTGTAATGCAATTATTGAGATTATTCATGATATTTTACCTGACATTAGAGAAAATACTATTGTTAATATGTATGATATTCTTTTATTAGCGTTACCGCCAGAATGGACAAATGTAATAGAGGCTGAATGTTTTGATTTAGCTAACGTATCTTATGAACAATTTTTAACAATTAGTAATGGAAATAATATAGTTTCACCTATAACGTTTACTTCCAAATTATGTTATACAATGTTAATTAATAAATGTTTTAAGCCGCCAGTATAAAATTTTGGGATAGTTTAGGATACAATAGTGATGAAGACATACTATGGTCAAATATTAATTCTAATCATAAAATCAATATTTGTATTGATCTTGATTTTCGTTTGGCTCATAATATTTTATGGCCGGCAGATAAATTATTTAAAATAGGAAAAATTAATTCACATTTGTGTCTGATATGTGGCTTTTTAACTGAAAATATTGAGCATTGGTTTTTGGACTGCCCAGGCTTAATTTTGTTCTTACAACGTATAACTAATATAATATGTTTTCTTTAAGGACAAAGGTTTCAGCGGTGACAAACTGAGATCTTGGATATTATTTGGCTTTAATGAGGGTGGTTCATACAATAAATTTCTTCAATTATTGTTTTCTGCTGTGAGAATGACAATTTATAAGCGCAGAAATATTAATAGCATAAAAGATGTTTTATTAGATTGTACAACTTTATTTAATAGAATATTTCAAAACATGTTAAACACTCTTTTACATACATATGAGTTTATCAAATAAAGAACATCTGTTTATAAAGAAATTTATTTCAACAAATAAGTATATATGTTACAATTTCGGAGACTAATGATATTGTTATTACCTGGTGATCTTTATATTTTTTAAAGAGTTAATATACAATTGCATTTTATGGTGTGTGTTATTTCAGAAGTTGTTTTGTGTGTGTGTGTGTGTGTGTGTGTGTGTGTGTGTGTGTGTTTCGTAAGATGTTTACTTTTAATCACGCATATAATATTGAAATGCATAAAGGTTGTTTTTATTTATTTGTAAAATGCATTGTTATGTAAATATGTTTATTTTGTGAATAAACACTTTCAAGAAAAAGAAGAAAAAAAAGTCGCCGGACAACAGGCTGGTAGGTACTGGGTTCGCAGCCCGGTACCGGCTCCCACCCAGAGCGAGTTTTTAAGGACTCACTGGGTAGGTGTATGGCCGCTACACCCTCTTTTCTCTTTCACTAACAATAACAACTAACCACTAATTTCTATTCTGTCCTGGACAGACAGCTCAGATAGCTGAGGTGTGTGCCCAAGACAGGCGTGTGCTATAACAGCTTGCTCTGAATGTGCACGTTAAACAAAAAAGTAAAGTAAAGTAAAAATGGAAAAATTAAGCAGGTTTCCTCTCTATTACGAAATGTTTGACATCCAATAGCTGGTGGTTAATCTATGAATGTGTTCTTGTGATGTCGTTAAACGAATTAAACTTTAACATTAACAACATTAACTTCATAATCTTTCAGAGGAAATTCGCTAAATTTGTTCTTAGTTATCAAATAGCATTAAGATGAAAATGAAATAATCTAAATGTTTAAGCAAATAAACACTAAATTTAAAAATAATGGTTACTTACTGACATTAGCTGTTCACAACAAAATGTTGAGTTGAAGTAAAGAGATAGAATACTTTAAAAAATTAGCGAGTAGTTTTCAGACTGGTGTCGTCTTTGAGAGCGACTCTGGTCGGTATATCGGTTGGTAACAGTTACCCATGGCGATATGTAAAATAGATCGTGGCATTAGTGGTACTGTGTCATGTGACATGATTATTCTTTACAAACTGCCTGTATGTGCAATGTTGTGAGTTCTGAAACACATTGTTATGATACCAAGCTGAAAAGCCTATCTGGGTCGATGTACAGACATGTTGATTCTCATGCAAAAACTCGCCAGTATATTCCATGGAACACCCATATGATACAGCAGTTTTTCAACTGGTTCTGACTGACTGCATAATTACAGGGTGCGGTGTACCAACTCATATATAGTTTGTTATATGAAGTATTAGAAAACACTTGTAGGTAAATAATAAAAACATTTCAAATTATTTGTAGAACTTAATAAAACAAAATAAAGAAAACATATTTTTTTTTTAATTTAATTTTTTTTTTTTTTTTTTTTTTTTTAAATAAACACAATATAATAAATTGTGTGTCAATTCCCGTCATTATCTGGAAGGAAGGAAGGAAGGAAGGAAGGAAGGAAGGAAGGAAATGTTTTATTTAACGACTCACCCAATAAATTTCATTTGTTAT
The DNA here is from genome assembly GCA_016106625.1 of Dracogyra subfuscus. Classification (NCBI taxonomy): domain Eukaryota; kingdom Metazoa; phylum Mollusca; class Gastropoda; order Neomphalida; family Peltospiridae; genus Dracogyra; species Dracogyra subfuscus. Next base: position 18,984 of record JAECMU010115683.1, read on the forward strand.
GGTGTCAGACATATGTGGTAAAGGACCACACATGTATTGAGAGGAAACCCGCTGTCGCCACTTCATGGGCTACTATTTTCAATTTGCAGCAAGGGATCTTTTATATGCACCATCCCACAGACAGGATAATACATATCTCGGTCTTTATTACACCAGATGTGGAGCACTGGCTGGATCGAGAAATAGCCCAACAGATCCACCGATGGGGATCGATCCTAGACCAACCGCATATCAAACAAACACTTTGCCACTGGGCTATGTCCCACTCCATTTTTATAGCATAATTGGACGGACTGTAGTAATGTTGTATGATAGAATACAATGGGACACAATAAACCGAATGGCCACATTGGTTGTTATATTTTTGGTTAACATTATACGCAATAGCTATGACGTACTACCGCTCTCTGTAGTCCCAACAGACCTTTTACATCGGACCATCGATGGCCCATCATCGACTTAATCATTGGCCCGCTGTTGGCCCGCAGTCTTTTTTGCTCGTCCGTACGGAAGCGGTCCGATGTCGGTTGCTGACAATAAGACGATATTGGCCCACCATCGATAAGCCGATATCGGCCCATCGATGGCCCACCATCGTTGACATATGCTGTCAGTTGCCAACATCAGCCCACAGTCCTTTTTACTCATCCATACAAAGTGGACCATTATTGGCAAACAACACTGAATAGATGTCGGCCCATCGACGGCCCACCATCGGCTGAGCTGTTGGCATTTTGTTGGTTGCCAATGTCAGCACGCTATCGGTTAATGACATTAAACCGATGTCAGCCTATCAACAGCCCACCATCGACTCAATCACTGGCGTGCTGTCAGTTGTCAACAAAAGTGGGCTACTGTTGCCCAAAATCAAATGGATGTCGGCCCAACGATGGCCCACCATCAGCATTCTGTCGGTTGCCAATATTGGCCTGCTGTTGATTGCCAAAATGGTAGTCATGAACAGTATTGGTCGCCAATCCTTTTTGCTCATCCATATGAAAGTGGCCCATTGTCGGGAGACATTAACCATTGTCGAGTCAATGCCAGCCCATCATCAGCAAATATGAATATTATATAAAAAATATTCTCAAATATGAATATGATATAATTTCAACATATTACCAGACGGTGAGACCACAAGAGGCTCATGTCAGTAAACAAGTATAAAACAGTATATGTCAGTCCATAATTCGACAGACAACAATATTAGTAATTATCACAGAAAACAAAACTAAACCCACAACAACTACAAACATGATATATCTCTAAGTAGTAATAAGTTAAGTTTGTTCAAATTTGTTTTGTTTAACAATACTACTAGAGCACATTCATTTATCAGTGATTGGCTACTGGCCAGTGTCAAACATTTGGTTATTTTGACATAGTCTTAGAGGAACCCTGTTACATTTTCCCATTAGTTATTTCATAGCAAGGGAGCTTTTGTATGCTCTATCCCAGACAGGACAGCACATACCACAGCATTTGATATACCAGTTGTGGTGCACTAGCTGGAGCGAGAAATAGTCCAATGGGGCCACCACCAATGGGCATCGATCCTAAACTTACTGCACATTAAGTGAGTGTTTTACCACTAGGCTACATCCAGCTCTCAATGAGTAATAAATGCATGTAGGAAGATCATTTTTTTTATTCCTAAGTGTAAGCAATCATACAAATAAATGTAGAAAAATTTAATATTAGCATGAGGAACTGTCTTTATAAATATGCATATTTGAATGTTAAAAAACCCACTGAATCCCAACAAACTAAAATTAAATACCAGGGCTCAAACTTTAGACTCTAGAGGTTCCAAATCAAATTTCAAACAAAGACAGAGTCACTTACAGACATGATAAAAACTTCTTTAAGACATGCAGAATGGTAATTCCATGGGAAGATACTTCGAATCTAGGAAAAAAAGTCCCAGGAAAAAGTCACAGAAAAAAAAACACAGGAAAAAAAAGTCACAGGAAACAAAGTCACATTTTTTAATTAAGAAATATATTAGCAATGAAAGATAGATTAAACACATTTTGTCAGAGATTCTGGGTGCTCTCTCTGTAAGTCTGTTATCATAGAACCTCGACAATTACCACTAGATCTTTTGACACATTTCCACCACAACTTTGTTTTGCGAATTGCATGTTTGGTATATACATGAACCCCTCATGACAGATTTTGTGACCACCCTTATTGCTATGAATAACTTCCATATTAAATATACTTCTGATACTAGCAAGCTGGAGAATATATCTATATATAGTGAAACACATTTAACCTTGGACATTTTATAAATCATTTACAATAGGAATCCCTTAGTTTAAATCTATCCTAACCAGTAAGCTAGACCCAAGCATCACCCCTGCACAAACACATTTAACCTTAGGTATTTTATAAATCATTTACTTAGTTTAAATCTATCCTAATCAGTAAGATAGATCCAAGCATCACCCCTGCACAATATGAAGACTCTTTCTTTAATCCTGCCTAATTGACCCTAATTAATAAGTGTAACAATTACCCCATGCAAACTATGAGTATGATGCCACATTCAATACTCTACAAACCCATACAGTTTGTTATATAACAATTGTGAAAAATTTTCCTGTGATTTTTTTTTCCTATACTAAATAGTGGGGGGATGCAAAATGGCGGTCGGCAAGGAAGGCGGGTTCTGATAACGCTGCGTAATTTTCGGCCATTTTGTTAAAAATACGTCTTACCCACTCTTTAAATTAATATTTACTATTAGTTCGAGGTAGTGTGCAAGTGTTGGTGTAAGTTTTATTTCGTGACTATCTGTAATTTTGCTGTTTTCAGCTGCCGAAGCTGTCTAAGCGAGCGCCTGTGGATTGGCCTAAGGTCGACGACAGTCATTTTTCGCACCCTTGTTTTGGCTTCGTACACAGTAAATAAAACATATCCAACGGTAATGTTTTGATATGATATATTTGACAAAAGGTACTTTTTATTTCTTTCATCTTTTGAAACTTAAAATTAATATTTTGTCCAGAATTATGAAAAATAACAAAATACCAACCTGTAAACAACGTTGTCCGCTTGTTATAGAAATTTGACAGGGGTCAAGGTTAGTAGACCAGTTTTTATTTTAATGTGACGAAGCACTGTAATAATATAGATAAGTTTGAATTTGAATTACATCAGTATTCCAATGACGTCACTTTGAATCGCCTTACAATAGCCATACACTGGGAACATGACGT
>JAECMU010115690.1:0-11498 GCA_016106625.1 Dracogyra subfuscus
GTGCTCCGCAAGGCTCAATGGGTAGGCGTAAACTACTTGCACCGACCAGTAATCCATAACTTGTTCAACAAAGGCCATGGTTTGTGCTATCCTGCCTGTGTGAAGCACAAATAAAAGATCCCTTGCTGTTAATCGACATAAGAGTAGCCCATGAAGTGGCGACAGCGGGTTTCCTCTCAAAATCTGTGTGGTCCTTAACCATATGTCTCATGTCATATAGCCGTAAATAAAAATGTGTTGAGTGCGTCGTTAAATAAAACATTTCTTTCTTTCTTTTTTGTTGTTGAGATATAAATTGCTGTAGGTGGACAGCATCACCGATTGAACTTTTGTGCCATCATTAAAATTCCTCAACAATGGCTTTGTTTTACGAAATGATCTTATCGCTAAGATCACCTTAAATGCATAGATACTGCATACACTTGAGGAGATCTTAGCCCTACGGTTGCTTCATAAAATGGGGTCCTGTTGTACATTATCTGCCAGTATTGAACATTTGAACATTTAAAAGATGTCCATATTCAAAAATACACATGTATAGCCTTTCAGTCATGTTTATTTGCTGCAAATGTTACTTTAAAAATATTTTGCCATATATATATAGGCAGCCTCAAAATTACTGTCGGTGGGCTGTTGGATCCACTGCAGTTGTTTTAAAAATTGCTGTGAGAGACAACATGTTAAGTTTGAGCCCAACAGTGTCAGGATGTTAACTGTGTTAGTGGCAGTGAATCCCACAGTAGTCGGTACATCATGTTAAGTTTTAGCCCGACAGTGTCAGGATGTTAACTCTGTTAGTGGCAGTGAATCCCACAGTAGTCTATACATCATGTTAAGTTTGGTGTTAGTGGCAGTGAATCCCACAGTACTCGGTACATCATGTTAAGTTTGAGCCCGACAGTGTCAGGATGTTAACTGTTTTAGTGGAAGTGAATCCCACAGTACTCGGTACATCATGTTAAGTTTGAGCCCGACAGTGTCAGGATGTTAACCGTTTTAGTGGAAGTGAATCCCACAGTACTCGATACAACATGTTAAGTTTGAGCCCGACAGTGTCAGGATGTTAACTGTTAGTGGCAGTGAATCCCACGGTACTTGGTACATCATGTTAATTTGAGCCCGACAGTGTCAGGATATTAACCGTGTTAGTGGCAGTGAATCCCACAGTACTCGGTACATCATGTTAAGTTTGAGCCCGGCAGTGTCAGGATGTTAACTGTGTTAGTGGCAGTGAATCCCACAGTAGTCTGTACATTATGTTAAGTTTGAGCCTGACAGTGTCAGGATGTTAACTGTGTTAGTGGCAGTGAATCCCACAGTACTCGGTACATCATGTTAATTTTGAGCCCGACAGTGTCAGGATGTTAACCGTGTTAGTGGCAGTGAATCCCACAGTACTCGGTACATCATGTTAAGATTGAGCCCGACAGTGTCAGGATGTTAACTGTGTTAGTGGAAGTGAATCCCACAGTACTCGGTACATCATGTTAAGTTTGAGCCCGACAGTATCAGGATGTTAACTGTGTTAGTGGCATTGAATCCCACAGTAGTCTGTATATCATGATAATGTGTTCTCTTACTTTATTCCATCAGTATACATGATTATAAGACTTTCCTACAGGTAGGAACGTTCAGCTCACAGTAATTGACCCTTATGCAACACTGACGATAATTGAAACTTATTGATCATTCCAGACTTACGTAAAAAAGAAGAAGAAAGAAATGTTTTATTTAATGACGCACCCTGATGTCAAGTAGAATCATTGAGTTTTAAAAAGGATTAACCTGTTTAGGACCTGCCAGTCATGGTTAGAGTGAATGAAAAGATGAAGGAGAATCAATATTTTATTTTACAAAATACCTAGATGGGGCTGGAACAAAATACACGTTTCAGGAAATAAACAGTTCAGAAACTGAGTGCACACAACAAAATATAAAAAGAAAGACTCTGGATGGCCAGTGGTTTAGTCTGAGACAGAATATATCTTAACATGAAGGAAGGAAGGAAATTATTTATTTAACGATGCACTCAACACATTTTATTTACGGTTATATGGCATCAGATATATATGGTTAAGGACCACACAGATTTTGAGAGGAAACTCGCTGCCGCCACTTCATGGGCTACTTTTTATGTTGATTAACAGCAAGGGATCTTTTATTTGCGCTTCCCACAGGCAGGATAGCACAAACCATGGCCTTTGTTGAACCAGTTATGGATCACTGGTCAGTGCAAGTGGTTTACACCTACCCATTGAGCCTTGCGGAGCACTCACTCAGGGTTTGGAGTCGGTAGCTGGAATAAAAATCCCATGCCTCAACTGGGATCCGAACCCATTACCTATTAGCCAGACATATGTAATAAATTACTGGTAACATCATCATAAAAGACCATGATATTGTAATATTTAGTTCTATTGTTTATAATTCTTACACAACTATTAAAATAATTAACATTATGTTTTATTTCAGGGCTCGAAATTATAAATTTGTTAAGTATGATAATAATAATAAAATACCTTAAATACACGTAATCAGTCTTTTTGGAAGGAAATAATCAGGGTGAGACTGGAATATGTTGATGCTTAAATAGAAGTGGATTGTCTTTACTATAGATGAACAATAACTCCGTCCTTGCTATCAATGCTATGAACAATAACTCCAGCCTTGCTATCAATGTTATGAACAATAACTCCGTCCTTGCTATCAATGCTATGAACAATAACTCCAGCCTTGCTATCAATGTTATGAACAATAACTCCGGCCTTGCTATCCATGTTATGAACAATAACATATTCACTTTCATTCTGTTTATTCTAGTTATGAACATTGAGCCTGTGCTTTTAAGAGTGGAAACTCAATCCCGAATGACATCACAAACGTACAATTTGTATGATGTTGCCATGACGATAAAGTTTAAGACTCTTTATTAGTTGAAGTTTGTTTTGTTTAATGACACTAAAAGAGCACATTGATAAATTAAGCATTGGCTATTGGATGTCAAACATTTGGTAATTTGGTAAGTCTTAGAAAGGAAACCTGCTACATTTTTCCATTAGTAGCAAAGGATCTTTTATGTGCACAATCCTACATACAAGATAGCACATACCATGGCCTTTGATATGCCAGTCGTGGTACATTGGCTGGAAAGAGAAGTATCTGAAAGGGTCCACCGATTGATCCCAAACTGACCACGCATCAAGCGAGCACTTTATAATACCACTGAGCTACGTCCCGCCCGCACTCTATTAGAGGTTTCAGTTCAGACTCTTAAACGTTTTATGAACAGTAACTCCTCTTAACTGTAATTCTTCTAACCTGCTTATATGTGAACTGTGACTGAAGACTGCTACATATATCTAATATGAACATTAACTTCTCTGTTTTCAACCCTGACTTCATGTTGTGATATTCTGTCCCAGACTAAACCTCTGGCTATCCAGAGTCGGGGCCCAAGATGGACATGTCCAAAACCTTAGTGGTATAGGGGCCTATTAAAACGTACTCTCTCTCATGTTGTGATCACCATCTACCTGAGGCAGCATCAATCATAACCTTTTATTGTACCTAGAAATGTATCCCTTCATACTTGAATATCACATGGATTTCAACCATTTAAAAAAAAAAGGCAACACCTATTATATTTTACCTATGACTCTTCTGTACATGTAGTGATACTAATAACTCCCTTAGACAATGTCAACCCTGCTTCCTTTGTATTTCCTATTGTCTTTGGGGCAGACGTAACTTAGTGGTACAGCGCTTGCTTAATGCACGGTCAGTCTGTAGTGCATATTTTAATATTGCAGAGGAATGAATTAAGTCACATGTGCATTGCTGCCTTGTAATATAAACAACTCCCAGACATGTAGCCAACAACTCCCAGACATGTAGCCAACAACTCCCAGACATGTAGTCAACAATTCCCAGACATGTAATCAACAACTCCCAGACATGTAGTCAACAACTCCCAGACATGTAGCCAACAACTCCCAGACATGTAGTTAACAACTCCAAGACATGTAGTCAACAACTCCCAGACATGTAGTTAACAACTCCCATACATGTAGTCAACAACTCCCAGAATGTAGTTAGCAAGCTGGCCTAACTCCCTCTGAGTTAAAGCTGGCCTTTATATTGATACAGTCAACATTCGTTTCAAGTCATTGTTCGTGTCATCCACCCAGCATTGGAAGCCTGGCTTTTGATACTTACACATGTATATACGCATGCTTTCTTTGTTGTTTGTGTCCCTTTTTTTCTCAATATTTTAATACTGTTTTATGCTATTTCGTTTACAATGGAATGCATATTTAATTGATTTTGTTTTCTTTATACGCAGCTTAATCAATTGTTTTCAGCTGTTTCTAGTTACAGTACATGCACCGGTGATTTGTGGTTTTTGTAACAGTTGGCTGGTGGGTGCAGTTTGTTGAAACATGCATAACCATTCATCATCATCAGTGATTGCTACAGCTCGAAACGGTGCTAATCAATGTCAAACAGCCATCTTTTTCTAGAATTAACACACGTCTTGGCTTCCATCTCTGCATTATCTTCACTTTTTAGTTTAATAACCACACATTTTAACAGCTTATGCAATTTGGCTCTGTTTGTAGCCTTAAAAACAGAATTATTTTGAAATAACTGGTTTACCAGTGGTGGCAATTGAATTAAACACTGTAATTTTTTTTAAATAATAATAATAAATCATGATATTATTATTACTGCATTGAAATAGCTAAATTTATTTTTTAATCAAAGTATTAATACATACATGTATGTCTGGCAAATGCAACTTTAAAATTTTTAAATACATAACCGTGCTTTTCTGTACGTTCAGTTTTATTTCAGAATTAATAAACAACCAAAATCAGCATTTATATGTGACATGAATACTAGTACAGGTTATAGCCAGCCACAGTTGGTTAATTGGTAAATAAATTCCTCCACCTACTTGGAGCACCATGGAAAAATAGCTTGGCATAGAACTAACACAGTACATCTAGAATGAATGATAACATTTTAACAAGTCATTGACCACATGTTTTATTTCTTTATGAACTACATGACTACATTTATTGTGTTCTAACAGATGCATGTTTAAAAAAAAAATCTTCTTTAAATATTTTTAGTGTTACAATAATAATAAATATATGCAAAGTGTGTGAAACATTAAAAGTCAATGTGTGTGGTATGTGTGTGTGTGAGACAGACAGACGGAAAGATGGATGGACAAACAGACAGACAGACACACACACATGATGTATTGATTGATCTGTCCAGGACAGTGGGTTAGTGGTTAGTGTTCTTGATGTACTTATCTTTGTTTGACACCCAGACCGGCCTCGGTGGCATCGTGGTTAGGCCATTGGTCTACAGGCTGGTAGGTACTGGGTTCGGATCCCAGTCGAGGCTTGGGATTTTTAATCCAGATACCGACTCCAAACCCCGAGTGAGTGCTCCGCAAGGCTCAATGGGTAGGTGTAAACCACTTGCACAGACCAGTGATCCATAACTGGTTCAACAAAGGCCATGGTTTGTGCTATTCTGGCTGTGGGAAGCACAACTAAAAGATCCATTGCTGCCAATCGGAAAGAATAGCCCATGAAGTGGCGACAGCGGGTTTCCTCTCAAAATCGGTGTGGTCCTTAACCATATGTCTGACATCATATAACCGTAAATAAAATGTGTTGAGTGCGTCGTTAAATAAAACATTTCTTTCTTTCTTTATATACAGGTATAAGCATGAAATAAAAATTATTATTATTATTATTTATTTTTTTTAATGACGCACTCGACACATTATAATTACGGTTATATGGGCGTCGGACATATGGTTATGTCGAGAAAAACTCCAGTGGTTAACTGACGGTGGATCGATCCTAGACCGATTACGCATCAGGCGGGCACTGTACCACTGGGCTATGCTGCCCGCACGAAATAAATTTAAAAATTGAAATATAAAGAAATGTATTATCACACAAATAACAAATCTGGTCATCAACACACTTAAGATTACAGAATTACATGTACCACCTTGTTACTGTATGGAAACCAAGGCACGGCTGTATAATGAATTTTACTTGTTATTTAAACCTCTTGACAAGGGAATTTCCATTATTTTCATGTCCACCGCATTGTGTTGCTATGTCTGATAACACGTGGTTACATGCTTGAGACTTGAGTGCTTTGATAAACTCTGACCCTTCAAATGGGTTCTTGGAGTTGAAAGTGAATGCTTCCAGCATTGTTTGGTCCCTGCTAGATCTCTTGTGTTGTGGTGTTGTAACATTGATATTTGTGTTAGCCATCATACTCTACAGATGCTCATTCAGGAATGTTCAAAATCAAGAAGTAAAAAAAAAATATTTGAAAAGGTGAAATTTTGATGAGCTATGAAATAATAAGATCAAATTGTTTTAAATCAAGAAATAATAAATTCTTCATTTGAAGTGGTGAAATTATTATCAATTATGAAATAAGATTAAATAATTATTGTTTTGGACCAAGGAACTTTAAAAGTTTTATTTGAAAAGTTTTTTTTTTTTTTTACAAGATAGTGACTGGCTTGTTGACTGACTGAATGGTTGATTGGTAGGCAGCATAGCCCAGTGGTACAGTGCCCGCCTGATGCGTGGTCGGTCTAGGATCGATCCCTGTCAGCTAACCACTGGGTTTTTTTCTCGACATAACCATATGTCCGACGCCGATATAACCGTATTTATAATGTGTTGAGTGCATCGTTTAAAAAAAAATAAAAAATGGTTGACTGACTGACGGACTAATTTGTTGACTGGTTGAATGATTGGTTGATTGGTTGACTTACTGACTGACTGGTCGACTGATTGGTTGATTGGTTGATTGACTGACTGACTGACTGATTAAATTGTACTGAACTATGAAATTAATGAATTATTTGAAGAAGTAAAATGACACTTGATCAATCATGAAATAATAAATGTTCTATTTCATGAAGTTAAATTGTGTTAGACCATGCAATTATATATTTATATATTAGTTTTGTCAGCAGGTTAACTTATTTTCTATTTCAGATATTGCTGTTAGATTAACAGTTTTGTATCTTGTAGGAAAGCCCGTATAAAAAGATTTAGTTTTTGTATATAATAATTTGGTGATTAGTTTAAACCCTGTATAATAATATTTACATATACATCTGTGTATGTGACCATAATCATGATTGATTTTACTTCATTAAATTCATCGATCCTAGTTATTAGTTAATGTGAAATATTTTTGGCTGTTATAGTTTTTTAACCATTAACATACATGTACCTCGACCCCATTCCACGAAGTGATCTTAGCCCTAAGATCACCATAACTGCACAGCTTATGCACTTAAGTTGATCTTAGCGCCAAGGTCATCCATGACACATATTTTACTTAAATTATTGTCTTTGTAAAATACAGTGTATACGTGTGTCTGGTTACTGTGTTGTTTCTTTGTAATAGCTCAATATTAAAATGTTAATTACCATGGATTTAAGATTGGAGTCAATGACTTTAACAAAACTCTTAACATGAATTCACCCACCCCCCCAAAAAAAAGAGAAAAAAAAAGAGAAGAAAATCAGCACGTTTCAGAGATTACTGTACAATTTTAAAACATTAAGCAGTAGTTGCTAATTAATTTTCAATAAACTGAAAATATCACTATTAAAGATTTTTAAAACAAAATGTTTTTTGATCATGTGGGTTTTTTTTTGGCATGGTGGGTTTTGGTTTTTTTGTTTTATTTTTTAAAGCTATATACAATGTACTGTATATATATATATATATATATATACACTAAATTATTGTTGTATATTGTTGTGTTTTTATTTTTTTTATTTTTTTTTTATTTTATTTTTTTTATTATTTTTTTTTAAGCTACTTGTATACACAGTGTTCTGTATATACTAATTGTGGTTGTATATTCTAGGTGAGAGCTATGGTGAAGTGATGGGGTACGGATCGCTGCCGTACAAGAAGCGCAACCCAATCAGCAAGCTGATCAGCAGCGAATCACCCGTGAAGCCTCGCATCCACATCAGCATGCCCGAGGACTTCCGCCGCGTGTCGGCAATCATTGATGTGGATGTCGTCCCGGAGACGCAGCGACGGGTGAAACTCATGAAGAACGGCTCTGACAAACCACTTGGCTTTTACATTCGCGATGGAACCAGTGTCTGTCCCACGCCACACGGTCTTGAAAAAATTCCAGGAATATTTATATCCCGTCTTGTTCCCGGGGGATTAGCAGAAAGCACGGGACTGCTAGCTGTGAACGATGAGGTTCTGGAAGTGAACGGAATCGAGGTTGCGGGGAAAACCCTCGACCAGGTGACTGACATGATGGTGGCAAACAGTGCCAACTTGATAATCACTGTGAAACCAGTCAATCAAAAACTAACACTGAAACCCGAGCGAGACTCGATTGGTCGTCAGTCACAGATGTCGTCAGCGTCGAACATTTCATATCGGTCTTCCAAGTCATTCGACAGTGACACAGTTGTTGAGCATGATGATGAAGACGAGGTACATGACCACCTTTCTAAGCCGGAAACGGACAAAACCGACAAAGATGGTTCTGTGGTGACGTTATAACGATATTTTATTATATATATATTTTGGGTTTTATTCATTTCAGTTTTAGAATTTTGTCAAATTCTTCATCATGTGTATATTTGGACCAGTTTTTTTTTTAATTGCCCAGTGGTTTTAACTACATTTTTCTTCATGTAGAGAATATTATTTAGCATCGCCTTACCTCTGTGAAACAGTGAAGCGATCATATTTTTAATTGTCTTGTCTGCTTTTGTACGACTATATGAAGATGATGTTATATGGAGAGTTTATTTGCAAAATGTGATATACACCAATTTCCAAATTTGGAATTGGCTGTGAAGGTACATTGTACTGATCAATGTTAGTAGAACTCAGCCATACAACAGGAGGTTCCATTAAAATGTAATCTGTGGCCATTAAACTGAATCTTAAAATCATAATACATGTGGCAGTAAAATCATGGGTTTTTTTTCAAAATAATGTAAATAGAGGATTTGTCATGAGTGGTTTTTTTAATATGGAAGATATCAACTGAGTCTAGTATCTATGTTAATCAATGTTTGTCGAGCTTCTGACGAGACAAATACCAATTAACTAGAAAAGTTTTGATATTTTATGTATTAAAAAACACGAGTAGTGAATTCATTGATCCTATAACACTTCTAAAATAAAAGTTGAAAGTGATATTTAGTTAGTAAATCAAAGTTCTGAAATAGCATCCCTGCCATCATGATTAGCACAAATATAGTTTGCAACTAAATCTCATCAAAACATTATGCTCAGGTATACAAGTCATGTTGGCTGTTAACAAATGACCCATTAACAGTAAAACATTATTAACCTGGTTGATAATGGTAAATATCAAATGGGTTTATCATATGGATATTGTGGCTAAGTTATAGGATAAATGGGTATATAGAACATTTTAGAAATGAACTTTTCATATTTTATGCTGTGCTACTTGTAAACAGTGATGTCTCCACCATGGCATCAACAACTGACCTAGGTCAAATTGTAAAATTTACATAGCTACATTTAGATGGGGTTATTAACAAAAGATGAATTTTACGACAGGCTAAATGTACCGAATTCACAAAATACATGTATTAAACTATGAATTTCTTGATAGATTCAACATGAATTTTATTATATGCGTGGAAAAATATTTGGTAAATACATGTACATAGTATGCTTTCTAAATGATAATATCCTGAATTTCATGAACTTCATGAAACACTTTTAAAACAGTATGAAAGGCTAGGCATATAATGCATTTCAACACACATTTCTCTAAATGTATTTAAAATATTTATGTTATATATTTGGCACACCTGTATTTACAGGTAGTACAGTAGTATAATCTTAGTTTTATAACCATGGGCCTTGCATGGGTAAGTGAAAATGTTTTTACATGTTCAAAGGTCAAAGACAAGGCCCTGCTTACGGTGTAGTTCACAGTTCTAACTAGTATGACACATGGACACAAAGGCAGGTATACGGGCTAATTTCTCTAGTCAGTTAGTTTTTTACATTTTAAATTTCTTAGCAGTTATTTGTTTTTTGTATTTTATTTTTTATTCAGAGGTTTTAATATGTGAATGGAGCAATAAAGATTTTATATATGATATAGTTAAATAAACTAATATGTTTAAAAAAAATATATTTGGTAAAGCTGAATAACAGAATATACATGTAGTTGTAAATTTGGTATAGTTAAATAAACTAATGAAGAATCGTTCATATTTGAATGCTAACAGTTTAGTATCTAATAGAATGAACTGTGTTATGGTTGATACATAATCAGCTTTGTTATGAAGGAATGATAGAAGAATCACTTTTTCATTTCGTCATGTGTACCAGTATGTATATTGGATTTTACCAGAACAGAACAGGTTATTTTATTCAAACACCCTTTTTTTAATTTTGACATAGGCCATGGAACAAAAAAAAAAAAAACTCTCCCTCATTTTAAATTATTTTATTATTTTAAAATAAGATTATTTTGAAATATTTTATTATTTGATTTGTCATTTTTTTAAATTAAATTTGTTACAGTATGTAATGTGTATCTATGTAATATGAATCTAAATGGACTAAGCCAATGAAGTACAAGCATGCACATTTTGTTTTAAGGATAAATTTTATCTTTTATTTGTAAAAATATATTTTACACCTAAAAGATTGTTGATAATCTTTTTGCAAAGATGTGTGGGGGTATATATATATATATATATATATATATATATATATATATATAAAACGTACCATATGTCTTTGACAATAAGTTAAGTGTTTTCAAACATTAATCGCTTTAAATACTGTATTCACACATCAGTATGGTCCACTTTTTATAAAGATTTTTTTATCCATACACGGCTGTAAATTTTATGACCAAGATATGAAAGATCGATGACTCGCCCTGCATTGTAGTTGCATTAGGTACTGAGAAATGAAAGTTCTCTCTGTATATCTATTGGTGTCACCCTATAACAAAAAATAGATTTACAATTCAGCCAATGAACAAATATTACATTTTATGTTTAAGTTCCAAAGTGAATGTTTGTTATGTGATGGTTAAAAAAAAAAAAAAATATAAAGAAACCCCTATAAAGGGGACATCCATGGGATCAAGTAAAAGAAATCCTGTTTTGAGGAGTATCTGGTTTAGAGAGGTTGTTCTGTACTAATATTTAAAAAGGGACCATGAAAAATGTGTTTTTTTGAAGGAATTCTAGTTATAGATATGGTCTGGTTTTTAGGGGTTTCACTATGCTATGAAACTAATAATAATCGTACCATATGAATCACTTGGTTGTGAAAACGACTGTACCTGGGAATTGGATTTTGCTCAGTTGGTAAAGTGCTCACCTGAGAAGCTTGGATTTCAGGATCGAGTCTCCTTGGTGAATAGATTGACCCCCCCCCCCCCC
>JAECMU010115715.1:0-10265 GCA_016106625.1 Dracogyra subfuscus
CGCTACAACAGCTTGTTCTGAACGTGTACGTAAAACCCTTTGGACTTGGACTTGGACATCAAAAAAGTAACCCATGAAGTGGCAACTACGTGTTTCCTCTTTTAAAGGAGGACACAATCAAGGCATTTGGCCTGGTATGCATATTAAACGATATATAAAGCACATTATTGCTTAATATCAACAAGTATAAGCGTATAGTTAATTAATAAAACAGTTAAATGTGACGGCTAATATATATAACGGGCGCAGCCATTTTGTACCATCCCATTGAATACACCCCCTCTGGCGAGCTGGTGGTTACGTAATACCTAACGTGTCATGTCAGGAATTGGTCTTGAACTGAAGAAACAAAACATACATGATTTTTGCGGATGCATCCCAGTATTATTTAATAATAATCATCCCAGTAAGCTATCAACAATTACTAGTATATATTATATTTAATACAAAATAAACCAACATTGTCAAAATGTTGAAATAACTGTATTATGGTTTATATTAACACACATACTTAAATAATAATCGGAGTGTTTTCTTAGTTAATTGGTCGTTTCTTTTCGTACCTGTGGTTCTTGATTGGCAGGTGTATATTTAGACGCTCCACAGACACTGTGTCTAGACACACTAAAAAATCGTTTTTACTTTATCGTATCCTACCAATAGGTCTAATAATGTGCATTTTTTCTTTGCATTTTTTAAAAGAAAAAAAAATACTATAACTCCATTTTGTTATATTGATGCAAATTGAAATATATTTAGTTAAATAGTTTATTATACTATCAAGTCATTTATGTTGTTTTACAAGTCAGATTGATGAAAGCGAAGCGCCTTGTCGTAAATTAGAGTGTTTGTTTACATTGTGCATAACAGAGAAGTTCAACGGAGCTGACGTCACTTCGCCCCAAACTACACCACCAGACGTCACAAAAACGAAACAAAATGGCTGCCCCCCAGTTTTTATTAATTTTAAAATTACGCGTTTTTCATTTGTTAAAGTGTCAGTATGTGTTGGTGGTCCAGGTATGTATCTTTCCAATACATAAGGCTCGTGTTGGAGTTTACTGTACCTTTAATATCTGTGTGTGGTCCGTAACCATATGTCCAACGCCATATAACCATAAATAAAATGTGTTGAGTGTATCTTTAAATAAAACATTTCTGTTTGTAGAGGAGTTTTCAAAGATTAAAGACGAGGTCCCGCCTACTTTGGTTGACTCCCACAAGAAGATGATAGAAGAAGCAGAGAAAGAAGGCAAAGTTGTCGACAGTTCGTACGGCCTCGACAAGAGCGGCATTGCTGGAACCGCACCCGATAAAGAAGAAGGTTTGTAGACTTTTTCTTCTTCTTTTTTTTTCCTTTTGTTTTTTTACAATTTTTAAATGCTTAGCTGGGGTTTTAGGTTAGGTTTTTTTTTGTTAGATATTTTTGACATTTTCAGAATGATTTATTTATTTATGTATTTATTTATTTTTCATTAAGCTTGATACTGGATCTTTTTCTCCTTTTTTTTTTTCTCTTTTTTTTTTTTTGTGTATGTTCAGGCCCGAGGTTCCAGTACCGTGTCAGGGATGTTTGTAAAAATACGGAACCAAAATGTCTTTTTCTGTGATTAATATATTGAGTACGACAATTTGATGAAAATAATATATATATAACTATTTTTGTAAAACAGTTTCAGATGTGTTCCCATTATCACAAGGTACTGAATGGAAAAAGTGTTTCCCATGAAATTTGAAATCTTAAGGCCTGCGGTTTCTTTAACTAATTATTTTTTGTTTTTAAAATAAAAATATTTACGTATTATTGTAGCCGACGCTAGTCACAGGGTTATAACTGGTTCTGTTTCATATAAACTGTATTTTGAGCTGATTATAGAAACACTTGGACAATCAAAATCACTTTGACTGTACCGAAAGTAATAATTTATGCAGGAAGAAATGTGTAATTTAAAAGTAACAAATATTTAGTACTGCCTAATAACTAAGGATTAAACATTTTAAAATACAGTCAATGTAGGTTTCTAATATAGCGGGCAGCATAGCCCAGTGGTACAGTGCCCGCCTGATGCGCGGTCGGTTTAGGATCAATCCCCGTCAACTAACCACTGGGGTTTTTTCTCGACATAACCATATGTCCGACGCCGATATAACCGTAATATAATGTGTTGAGTGCGTCGTTAAACAAACAAACAAACAAAAACACCAAAAAAATTGTTTATAATATTTCCTAAACATTTGTAAATTGTTTTATGTTTGTTTAGGTTTTTTTCTTCTGTTTTATAAAGTGAAACTTTAAATATATTTTTTTATTTTAAAACAGTTCAGTCAATATGTTTGTTGGGGGAGGGGGTTAAATAATTGTTTTGCAGGTTTTGTTATGTGTAAATTTTTATGGGGGAGGGAGTGGGGTGATGTTATCAAATTTTAACAGATATATCACACAGGGAAATGTAAAGTGGCATGATAGATATGACATTTAGCAAAACCCATTTAGTTTCAGGTTCTTCAGTTGTTTTACCTAGCTTTCTGCATTTTGGTATCGGGTAACAATTTAAAAGTATTCATTAAATAAATAACTTTATTTGACATGCAGTAGCCAGTGTGTTTTTCGTGCTGGGGTGTCGTTAAACATTAATTCTGTGATTGGTAATATTCAGTGGTAGAAATGCATACTCTGTGTGAAGTCATTATTGCGTACATGTACTGTATTTAATCAACAGCAAAAACCCAAGACAAACCGACTTCGAAACCGTCTGGTGAGACCACAGGTACAGTGACCTGGCTGTTTCATTGAGCATGAGAAACGGCCAGTAACAAACACGTACTTATCACTTTGTAATCTTTTCTAACCTTCAGCATGTTTATTACCTCTTAGTACAGCGACTGTGACAGTGGATACAGGGAATAACTGGTTACTGTCTTTAAGATATCGGATCTATCCTGTGAAGGTTAGAATGGGGAATGCAGCGAGGCTCTGCTGAGTGTATTCGCCATTCGTCCTTAGCAGGATAAAGCCGATATCTTAAGATAGTAAGCAGTTATTTCTTTTATCCTGCAATCCTACAGGAATATTCGGAAAATCGTTATTTATTCCATTTTTGTGTATGCAAATTGAGTATTGTCAAACTAGCAAGAGTTTTGCCATATGATGTCATACAAGATACATGACATCATTATTTGTAAGACGCTAGATACATTATGTTACATTAAAAAAGTGTTTCTAAACTCTAATTTATAAATAAATAGACCAGTTTTGTATTGTTATTGCCAAACTAAAAGTTATTTGTATTTACTGTACTTTAACAAATGATTTAAAGAGTATGTGTATTGAAAATATGCTTTGAAATACTCAAGTCGAGTCGAGTCAAGTTTATGTCACATGACCTGTATTTTTCGGTCAGTGACCAAAAATATAGAGATTTATCTAGTCATCATATCTTGCCAGTATATACAGTGATTGCTGGATAAATATCTATAACCATCTCTAAATTCCATATTTTATATGTGGATTCTGTTATTTTTATTTTTTATTTTTTTTACTTGTATAAATTTTATGTAAACGATTTTTTGGATTTTTAAAAATATTTTGTACATGGTTGAATTGCATAATCCTGAGCCTCTTATTTCAATTATTAATTCAACGTGATAATTTTTTCTTTCCAGTGAGGTATGATTATCATGCACAATTTTTATAATTCTAAATTAATCATTGATATGAAATGCTATGAAATAAAAATCACACCTTCGGAATATTAATACACACGAATAAAGGGGAATGATATTTTATTAATATGAAATAAAGAAAATAGCTGAAACATTCTGTCTCCCTTTTTTATGAGCATTGGCGAAAAATGGTACAAAATTGACATTCATGCCATTGTGAATGTCAGGGGTTTCTAAGTCACATGATATTATTTGTACCAATCCAAGCATTTATATCAAAAGAGTATTTAGATATTGGAAGTATAAAATTATAATGTTCACAAAGCAGACTATATAAGATCTAATATCTGTATAGAATATAAAAAAAATTACCTTTATTTGAGCATTGTTCATTGTTTACCGGCCTCGGTGGCGTCGTGGTTAGGCCATCGGTCTACAGGCTGGTAGGTACTGGGTTCAGATCCCAGTCAAGGCATGGGATTTTTAGTGAGTGCTCCGCAAGGCTCAATGGCTAGGTGTAATCCACTTGCACCAACTATAATTGTTTCAATAAAGGCCATGGTTTGTGCTATCCTGCCTGTGAAAAGCGCAACTAAAAGATCCCTTGCTGTTAATCGACATAAGAGTAGTCCATGAAGTGGTGACAGCAGGTTTCCTCTAAAGATCTGTGTGGTCCTCAACCATATGTCCGACACCATATAACCGTAAATAAAATGTGTTGAGTACGTCATTAATTAAAACACTTTCTTTCTTTCTGCATTGTTTTGTGCTTTTTACGAGCCTTAAAATTCCTTTAATGGAGTGGGCAGCAATCTATGCTTGTGACATGTTTAGCTAATGCTTGAAATTGAGAATCAGTTCTCTAGAAAGTAGTCTCAAAATTAGACTTTTAATCAAACTTTCAGTGTAACTCTTTCAAAAGAAGGACAAACTTGGATAGAAGCTTACAATTTGCACTATTGAACATGAAGAATCTCAGGCCCATATCTAAAATAGAAAAAGTAGCAGTAACATTTATCGATACATTATGTAATGGGATTCCAGTTTCTCTGTTCAATCGGGGGAAAATTCAAAATTTTACATTGTTCTAATCATAATATCTTTATATAAAATACTACTTCCGGCATAAATATATAAACAAAACAGTTGTATGTTTCATTACAGACGTGATATTAATAAGTAAGTGATAATGTGTCGTCGGTGATGTTAAAATGAAAGTAACAATTACCTAGTATTTTCTGGCATTATTGAAATGAATGTGGGCGAATATTTAACAACTCTTGACTGGTCACATCAAACGGCTCAACATGCGTCGACGTACGGTCTGGCACCAAAGTAACAACACTGTCCGACATACAGCGACATGGTGTCAAGTGAGCTATGGCTCTAAATAAGTCGGTGTCTTGATGTCTGCTGTGTGGTTTTGTTTTTGAAATCGAATTAGGTCCAAAATATTACGTTGACATTGACTTCTTACTTCTGCTAATAACTTGGCAACTTGAGACGACTTTTAGTGCAAAAACAACCAAAAAAAGCTAATTTTACCAGATAGATTAGGGTCTGTATCCTGTATGTATTTGAATTATAAAGAATAAGATGAAAAATAAAACCCGCTTATGAAACTTATTGAGCATTTTGAGTGGAATGTGCTGCCTGCTTATTTTGAGCATTGTTTTATAGATGATATCAGCTTTTACGTGTAAACGGGTCTCACACCACTGATATTAAAGGGACTGTCCTGAGTTTAGTTTCATTGTAAGATGTTTCTAGCAGAGCATTTTTGATGGCTAAAATGTCCTATGAAATATATTTGCTTGTTTAGAATATCCGTGTCTGTACAAACAAGATGCTTGTTGCTAACTTAATGTTTGTTGTAAATAAGGTTAAATGTGTCAGAAAAAAATAAAATGAAAAATGACTGCTACAAATATTAGCACCTGACCGCAAATACATTGGAGGTACAGACACTGGTATTCTATTCTTCTGACTACTGGATGGATGTCGGACAAAAAACACGTTCATAATATTTACTCATGTATTCACTTCTATAAATACAGAAAATAAAGTTCATATTTGAATTGTTAACTATTATTTTTGTGGGTTAGAAAAGATGGCATTTTAGATCTGTTAATGTTGATTAAAATTAAACACAAGAAAAAGTTGTCTTTCCTTACAGACATGTTCATTATTCCCAATAAAGTTTTCTGACAAGATGGGTTTTTTTAAACATGAACTACGATTCATATCTCAGTATTTGGTGATTTTTGTTCTTGGTAAAACGATAAAATTTATTAACATATTAGCTGTCACAATCAGCTTTTGATTTCTTAAAATGACCTTGATGTTCCGCCATTTTTGTCTAGCGAAAATACTTGCCGAAAAACTAAAGCTGCCATAAACTCAAGTAAGCTATTTCCTGTTCTATGATTATTTCCAGTGACTCACTGAGTGTCGTGTGCAAAACATTCGGAGATATTAATTGGGGAATTCCCTGTATGTCAATTTGGGTGACGTCGGGCAAGATATCTCGCCTGCTATTGTTAGAAGGCTAAAGAAGTAAATGTATTTAAATTTAATTTAATATGTAATTTTACCTGTTTAAAAGACTGTTAGTTGGAAACATTTTACAATTGTTGCAAACTCATGTCCCTTTAATAATGAACATAGGTGATAAAATTATTATTATTATTAAATAAATAAAAACAAAAACTCACCTTATGGTAACTGAGACAATAAATTTGGTTTATTTTTAAAACCGTTTTCACTGCATAATCCATATAATCCACATCCAAGTAGTTTAAGAGTAAATGGTGGTGTGGGTTTTTTATCCGACTTTTGAGACTATATAATCACATAATTGTATAACATGCTTATTAACATTAAGCTGGGTGTCGTTAGTTTTCCTCTTTCTGATGTTAATACATTTCTTCTTGTCTGTTGTAATGATGCCAATCTGGTTGATCTTGTGGCTTACTGACACCCTACAGTGCATGTATCTGTTAATAGATGTGACTTGAACCAATGCTATTTTAATATTCAGGTGACCTTTTAATTAATATCCAGGTGACGTTTTAATTAATATTCAGGTGATGTTTTTTAATAAATATTCAGGTGATCTTTTTGTAAATATTGAAGTGATTTTTGTGTTGGATTTTTCTTGGTGATAATAGGGGTCGTATTTTAAAATTTGTTACCTAGGGCAATCTTGAATGGTTTTTGTAGTAGGTAAAATGTTCACCTTTGGCACTTGTAACAGTGATTTTTGCAATAAAATAAACACAAAATTGAAAACCACAAATTATCAGCAGCAAAATAAACTGCCATCAGTAAAAGCCTATGGCAGCTGTGGCATGTGGCTTAGAATGTCATGTAAGTCTACCACAAACAAGAACTGTGTGATTTTTGCCCTGTGGATAGGCAGGGAAAACATCAATGATCATGTTTGGTAGTTTGTTGTTATTGCGAGGCTGTGAGGAAACTCTGTATTATGTTTGGTATTTATGGCTGAACTACTTTGATGTCTCCATGTAATCGGGGGCATGATGTAGCCCATTTGTACAGCGCTCGTTTGATGCACGGTCATTCTGAGATCGATTCCTGTCGGTGGACCCATTGGGCTATTTCCCGCTCCAGCCAGTGCACCATGACTGGCATATCAAAGGCTGTGGTATGTGTTATCCTGTCTGGGATGGTGCATGTAAGAGATCCCTTGTTGCTAATCGAAAAGAGTAGTCGACGAACTGGCAACAGCGGGTTTTCTCTCTCAATAGCGCGGTCGGTCTAGGATCGATCCCCGTCAGCTAACCACTGGTTTTTTTTCTCGACATAACCATATGTCCAACGCCGATATAACTGTACTTATAATGTGTTGAGTGCGTCGTTAAACAAACAAACAAACAAATTCTCTCTTAATATCTGTGTGGTCCTTAACCATAATATGTTTGTTGCCATATAACTGATGGAAAAATGTAACAGGTTTTCTCTCTATGACAATCAAAATGACCATATGTTTGACATCCAATAGCCAATGATTAATAAATCAGTGTGCTCTAGTGGTGTTGTTAAACAAAACAAAACATTAAATTTTCCTGTGTGAGTTGGTGTGGTCCCTTATTTACTATCCATAGTATTCTATCACATTTATGTCTCCAGTTTGTTAATTAGAAAGTGTTCTGTTTAGAAACCTGCAAGGCTCAGTTGGTAGGTGTAAACCACTTGTACCGACCAGTGATTCATAACTGGTTCAACAAAGGTCATGGTTTGTGCTATCCTGCCTGTTGGAAGTGCATATAAAAGATCCCCTGCTGCCTATCATAAAAGAGTAGTCTATGTGGTGACAGCAGGTTTTTTTACTCTAATGAGCATATGTTTGATGTCCAATAGCCGATGATAAGATAAAAAAATCTGTCTGCTCTAGTGGCATCGCTAAATAAAACAAACTTTATTCCATTTTTTTTTCTTTCTTTTTTTAGAAGAGACAGCTACAGAAGGGGATGAAGTGAAGAAGGAAGAAAAAAGTGATGAGACAAAGAAGGAAGAAAAGGAAGAAAGTTCAGCAGAAAAAGAAAAAGTAAAGGTTAATATGACGAAATTAATTAAACACCACCTAGTTTTGACTATATTACTTAGACTTCTCAAGTAATTGTGAACATTACGTGAATATAAAACAATCGATTTAATTAAACGCCACCCAGTTTTGAGTATATTGCTTAGGCTTTGCAAGTATTTGTGAACATTACATGAATACAAAACAAATTAATTTAATTAAACACCACCAGGTTTTGTCTATATCGCTCAGACTTCTCAAGTAATTGTGAACATTCAGGGCTTTAGATTGCATTAAAGTCGAGACGATAAACATTGTGCCCAAAATAAAGATCCTCAAAATAATCATGCCCAGATTAAGTATAAACATACTGACCTCAAAATATCTCACCTCAAAACCACTGGAATATTAAGTTTATTTTCATTAAAACAGCTAGAAATGCATTTCTGAATATTGACAACTCTCCAGTAGCTGTTATAATGATAGTATTGACCTAAAATGACCTTCCTGTACTTAGAAAAAACCAGTCCCCGTTGTGCCCAAATTAATGAGATCTAAAGCCCTGATATTACATGAATATAAAACACTGACATTAATTAAACACCACCTAGTTTTTACTATGTATTTTAGACTTTGCAAGTAATTGTTAACATTACGTAGATACAAGTCAAATCAATTTAATTAAACACCACCTAGTTTTGACTATATATCTTAGTTTTTGCAAGTAAGTGACTATTTTGTGAATACAAAACACTGAAATTAATGTTCTCTGAATAGAGAGAATATTGAAACATATTCACAGCATTTAACATATACTAAAGAAAAAGACAAACTGTCAACATGCATGAAATGTTTTTGGATTCATGCTGTTGTGCTTCACATAAGTAATTTATTCACGCCATCTCGGTAAATGACCAGTAGATATATACAGAATATGTAAAAACTCTCAATATCAGGTGTTATCTTTGTCCACACTGACTGCTACCTCTGGATTGGCTGCAATATAATTCAGGTAATAGTTAATTAATTTCCATACGTATATTTACGTCACATGCAAAAGCATTGCCAAGACACCCATAGGAATATCTCTAGTTTGGGTTGCACATGATCTAGGTGGGTAGGGAGATAGTGCCAAAATAAAGTGATTAAATTTGTACAATGTGTGTTAAAAATATTATTTAATTTTCGAATTTTAGGGTTTAGTTCAAGGTTAGGTTTTTGTGTGTACGGTCTGTTTGTCTGTACGGTCTGTTTGTGTGTACGGTCAAAAGAATTGTCATAATTAGCATATGTTTGACGTCCAATAGCCGATGATAAGATAAAAAATTAATGTGCTCCAGTGGCGTCGTTAAATATGTTTTGTTTGTTTGTTTAACAACGCACTCAACACATTATAATTACGGTTATATCGGCGTTGGACATGGTTATGTCGAGAAAAAACCCCAGTGGTTAGCTGACAGGGATCGATCCTAGACCGACCGCGCATCAGGCGGGCACTGTACCACTGGGCTATGCGCGTCGTTAAATAAAACAAACTTTACTGTAAGTAATACAGAATATGTTTACAGAAGATAACATTATACAGTTTTAACAATTTTATCACTCTTTCTACAAATTAAACAGTTTAGTGACCTGGGATTTAAAGTTTGTGACAAACAAACATGGGGAATTTTGTGTGTTGGTCATGGCACATTTGTATCAACTGTATAATTACTTTATATGAACAGACTGAAGAACCCATGGACACTGATGCGGAAGTGGAGAAAAAAGAAGAAATGAAGGAAGAAAAGAAAGCTGAAAACAAAGAGGAGGAAGAAAAGGAAGAGAAAGAAGAAGAAAAGAAACAATCTGATGTAGAGATTAGCGAAAAGAAAGACGGAGAAAAAGTAGGTGAAACAGACATCGGAATAAGCCATTGTGTCTAGTAATCCATGAATAGGTCGCCAGAAAATGCAGACCTTAATAACAGGGTTACCAAATGTCTGACATCCAATAGCCGATGATTAATTAATAAATGTGCTCTAGTGGTGTTGTTAAACAAAACAAACTAACTTTC
>JAECMU010115715.1:16342-26469 GCA_016106625.1 Dracogyra subfuscus
TCAGAGTATGCCGTCTGGTGGTCCTCAGAACATGCCGCCAGGTGGTCCTCAGAACATGCCGTCTGGTGGTCCTCAGAACATTCCGCCAGGTCCTCAGAGTATGCCGCCAGTATCAACAAGCATGCCACTTCAGAGTCAGCAGCAGCACTACCCACAGCATCCATCAAGTCAAGGGCAGACAACTCAGTCGTCCTACTCGTCGCATTCTCCGGCGCCAAGCTACACGCAGCCATCGCCGTCGGGACAGAGTTATCCTCCTGGACAGTCGTATCCACCGCAGGCGATGGGTCAGCAGCGGTTTCCGCCAGGTCAGCAGCCGCAGCAGCAGTTTCCACCACAGCATTCGGGGCCGGGTTCATACCCATCACAGTCGCAGTCGCCTGCCGCACCATTCATGCCGCAGTCGCAGGCCCAGCCGTCGTACCCACCCGGCATGCCGCCCCACACGCAGCAGGGCATGCCGCCGGCATCCTACCCATCGCCGCAGCAGGGCAGTGGTCAGTTCTCTCCTCACCCTCACGGTCAGCCTCCCTACCCTTACGGCCAGAATCAGCCAGCACCTTTCGCTTCTCAGCCGGGTGGGGCTGGTCAGCCCTACCCCCCTCAGCCTGGCCCTTACCCCCAAGGACACTCCCATGGAATGCCACCACAGAGCACGCCGCTTCCCCCAACTGGAAGATCTGCACAGCCTCCCCCTGGAACATCCCCAGGTATGTTGATATAAATATTGTCTAGCTTAGTACACCACCCTAGAACTCCCTAGGTATGTTAATTCAGGCTTCTTCAAGCTTAGCACACCCCTAGAATATCCCCAGGTATGTTAATTTAGGCTTCTTCAAGCTTAGCACACCCCTAGAACATCCCCAGGTATGTTAATTCAGGCTTCTTCAAGCTTAGCACACCCCTAGAACATTCCCAGGTATGTTAATTTAGGTTTCTTCAAGCTTAGCACACCCCTAGAACATCCCCAGGTATGTTAATTCAGGCTTCTTCAAGCTTAGCACACCCCTAGAACATCCCTAGGTATGTTAATTTAGGCTTCATCAAAAATATTTTAGCCGGCTGCTATTTTGCTTTTTTTGGGGGAATATTCTTCAAGAGGGGTGAAAGCCTCCAAAGTATATTATATAAAATCAATGATCTTTAGTGGTATATTTAAACAAGCCAAAAATAATTTTAAAAATTAATATGTCATCACGTTTGCTTTTATATGATAACATGTTATGACATTGCTAGATTAAGTCGTATCCTTTCACCCCTCTTGGAGAATATTCCATAAAAAGTTAAAATGGCAGCCAGCACAAAATTACATGCTTTTTGCTCTATGCAATCAGTATGTGGAATCTGTGTCATTGCAATGGTTTTTTCCTACATTTCTGTCTGGACCAAATGTGAGTAAAATCTTTAAAAAAAAAAAAAGGTAGGAGAGCAATTGTTTTTGGCAGTTATTAATGTTTTGGTTCGGAGTGGGACTATCATAATCTAGAAGCATTACTTGAACATAGTAAAAAATATTGACTTCTCCATCAAGAATGAAGTCATTTTCATTATTTGATCTTCCTGAACTATATTTAATTATCTTGTTTGCCTGTCTTTAATAGCTGAAGGGGTAGGATCTAGCTTTGTCTTAGCCATTAGAGTGCTCGCCCGAGGATCAAACCCCCCATGATGAACCCATTCCTTGAGTGAGGTTTTCCCATCCCAACCACTGTCCAGTGGTATATCAAAGGCCGTGGTATGTTCTGTCCAGTCTGGGACAGCACATATAAAAATTAAAGATCCTTGTTGCAGAGTATGTCAGAATTTTAAAATGATCAATAGCTGATGATGAATTTGGTCAATGTACTGTAGTGGTGTCGTTAAATAAAACAAAGATTACTTTTTGGCTGAGTTTCGTTTGTTTGAAAACCTTGGAAGCATTAATCAACACACTCCTCTTTAAGCTTACCGCACACGAAACCTACCAGCTAACTAAAAGGTTACTTGAGACTTTTTACTTAGCTAATACCTCTCGTGCTACTGATTTTTCTGTGTTTTATGCCTCATATGATCATGAGAAAACATTATGTTTGATATTTTGGGCAAAACTCTGACCACGTGGTGCAGGCTCCATGAGCTGTCATCTGAACTGAATTGAAGTACAGTGAAACCTATCAAAACCGGACCCTCTGTAAACTGAAATTCCCTCAAAACTGGACCCTCTGTAAACTGAAATTCCCTTAAAACCGGACCCTCTGTAAACTGGAATTCCCTCTGTAAACCGAAATTCGCTTAAAACCGGACCCTCGGTAAACTGAAATTCTATTAAAACTGGACCCTCTGTAAACTGGAATTCCGTTAAAACCGGACCCTCTGTAAACTGGAATTCTCTCAAAACCGGACCCTCAGTAAACTGGAATTCCCTCAAAACCGGACCCTCTATAAACTGGAATTCCCTCAAAACCGGACCCTTTGTAAACTGGAATTCCATCAAAACCAGACCCTCTGTAAACTGGAATTCACTCAAAACCGGACCATCTGTAAACTGGAATTCCCTCAAAATTGGACATTTTTCACGGTCCTTTTCAAAAAATCATTAAGAACTTTGCCTCTCTAAACCGGATACCTCTTAAAACCAGACCCTCTATAAACTGGAATTCCCTCAATACCAGACATTTTTTACAGTCCTTTTTAAAAAATCATTAAGAACTTAACCTCTCTAAACCAGATACTTTTGTTTTGTTTTTTGTTTTTGTTTAACGACGCACTCAACACATTATAATGACGGTTATATCAGCGTCGGACATATGGTTATGTCGAGAAAAAATCCCAGTGGTTAGCTGACGGGGATCGATCCTAGACCGACCGTGCATTAGGCGGGCACTGTACCACTGGGCTATGCTGCCCACTAAAACCAGATACCTTTTAAAACCAGACATTTTACTTGGTCCTGAGGGTGTCTGATTTAGAGGGGTTTCACTGTACTAATTAAAAACGAGTGATTTTTAAAAATCTGTTTGGAGTGACATTAGTGTGACAGTTGTCTTAAGCACTCTAGCTCGGCACTTGAGGTGAAATTGCTTTGAGCTTACAGCTGAGTAAAAACAAAAACGTCTGCAGTAAAGTTTTGTTCAGCTGACAAGTTCTGCAGTTAGCGGGCAGCATAGCCTAGTGGTACAGTGCCCGCCTGATGTGCGGTCGGTCTAGGATCGATCCCCATCAGCTAACCACTGGGTTTTTTTCTCGACATAACCATA
This sequence comes from Dracogyra subfuscus, assembly GCA_016106625.1. Lineage (NCBI taxonomy): Eukaryota > Metazoa > Mollusca > Gastropoda > Neomphalida > Peltospiridae > Dracogyra > Dracogyra subfuscus. The sequence goes on from JAECMU010115715.1 coordinate 19,579, forward strand.
TGTCCGACGCCGATATAACCGTAATTCTAATGTGTTGAGTGTGTAGTTAAAACAAAAACAAAAACAAAAAAAGTTCTGTAGTTATTACCATGAGCAGAATCAAGACGAGTTGAAGATAAATCACTCGGTGTCTCTCCTGAAATGGTGCTAGGTGAGCAGGCTCATGAAGTTTTGAGATAAAAGCTTCTTTTGTTTAACGACACCACTAGAGCACATTGATTTGTTAATCGTCAGCAGTTGATAATTTTATCATTCTGACATACTCTTTAACATACCTTTACCCAGGATATTTTTAAGGCTCATTACATTTTCACTGCTAATGCAAGAGCCAGCTTTGTTGTGTATGACAATTAGTAATCGACTGTTGACAGTGTTGTTAAACAAAAGGGTGCCGAGGGCCTTACACCTTATTAGGTATGAAGAACATGTTTACCTGTTAGAATACCTGTGTACTGTAAAGTTTTAAAAGTTGTTACAACCAACATTTGATTATCACATATAGCCAATTAAAGCATAGAGGCAACTTAGGCCCTTACATGATGCCAAAGTGCTTACGTACATACCTAAGACGTAGTGGCCTACACCATATGCCTCTGGGGATACCTCTGTTTAAAAGGAAATCATCAGCTTTTGAATGTGAAACATTTGGTAATTTTGTCTTATAGTCTTAGAGAGGAAACCCGCTACATTTGTTTTCATTAGTAGCAAGGGATCTATTGTATGCAGCATCCCATAGACAGGATGAAAACATATATGATATACCATTGCCTTTGATATATCAATCATGGTGCACTGGCTGGAATAAGAAATAGCTCAATGGGCACACCAATGGGGATTGATCCTAGACCGTATCAAGTGAGCACTTTACCACTGGAAAATAGTTTATTTAACGATGCACTCAACACATTTTATTTATGGTTATATGGCGTCAGACATATGGTTAAGGACCACATAAATATAGAGAGTGGAAACCCGCTGTCGCCACTTTATGGACTACTCCTTTCGATTAGCAGCAAGGGATCTTTTATATGCACAACCCCACAGACAGGATAGTACATACCTCGGCCTTTGTTACACCAGTTGTGGAGCACTGGCTGGAATGAGAAACAGTCCAATGGGTCCACCGACGGGGATCGATCCTAGACCGACTGCGCATCAAGAGAACACTTTACCACTGGTCTACACCTCAACCCGTTTCAGATAAAATTCATTAAATTTTTTCTTGCAAGGCAGTCGGTTTTTCGCTCTTGAAAACCTTTCCAAGCTAGTGAGGAGAGGAGTGAGAGTGAATACTTGCCTTTTTTGGCAAAGACTGTCGGTGGGCTTTAGGCTTTAAAATATTCACATTTTAAGGGGATGTGTGCTTCAAATTTGAGGAGCAGGGGAGGGGGAGGATATTACACAACCCCTCAAATTTAATATAATGACATGCAGAGACAAAATTAAGCTTGCGCCCCTCAGGAGTGAGGAATTGTTAGTGTAATCCATTTTGGCAAAGACTGTCGGTGGGATTTAGGCTTTAAAATATTCACATTTAAAGGGGATGTGTGCTTCAGATTTGAGGAGCAGGGGAGGGGGAGGATATTACACAACCCCTCAAATTTAATATAATGACATGCAGAGACAAAATTAAGCTTGCGCCCCTCAGGAGTGAGGAATTGTTAGTGTAATCCGTTTTTTGTCTATGTTTGTTGGTAATGAAGACTTGTTTGTTTGACAGATCTGTACTAAGTAGCTGGCGATGGCCTGTGGTGAGTGGTGTTCGTGTGTGTGTTCAACGTACTGTCTTGGTGTTCGCTTTTGACTGCTTTAAGTAACGTTGTACTTGTGTGTGCAGTGCTGGTCCCAGGAGTCATGTCATGTCATAGGATTTTACGTGCACATTCAGAACAAGCTGTTGTAGTGCACCTGTCTTTGGCGCAGGGGCCGGCCTCTCCGTCCAGGACAGGAAAGGTGGGGGTGGGAGAGGAGGGACCGCCTGCACTGGCAGGTGCAAGGGAGCACAAGCAGCCCGACAAAGTCGGTAGCAGGCGGGGGGGCCTTAGGAGTTCACACATTCAATAAATACACAGAACTTTGCATGCGTTGTTTTCACTTCCTGTTCAATGAACAAGTTTAATTTATGCCAGAATATAAACCATGAGACTGCTACACTGTTGAGTTGTATGTTTTTTCTTAAAAATAAACGAGTGCAATAAATAGGATGTGAAAACAATGTATGTGAAGTTTTATTTTTTTTACAAAAAATTGTTTTAAATTTAATGTAATAACTACACTTTATTAAATCTATTAATCAATCCTCTGTTTTTTTATGGGTTTAGTTAATGTTAAGATTCATACCCTGAGGCAATCTTGTGTAATGTTTCAAAATACGATGTGACGTATTATTTTTATTTTTAATTTTATTTTTTGTTTAACGACGCACTTAACACATTATAACTACGGTTATATCGGCGTCGGACATATGGTTATGTCGAGAAAAATCCCATTGATTAGCTGACGTGGATCGATCCTAGACCAACCGCGCATCAGCGGGCACTACTGTGTAAATCAGACATGATGTCAGTGTTAAAAAGGCGCTAACTCCATTAAAAATTAAACAGGAATTCTCCATTTACAAGTTCTGGTCCACATCGCACCTGATTATGTGTGATACAAAATACATTTATCACATGGTTTGAAAATGGTCATTACAGTAAGATGGAATAGGTATGTAATAAACAGGGTTTTGTTTTGAAAGCCAAATATTGGACTCGGTTGTGCAGTCATTAACTTTGCTCTGGGTGGGAGCTGGTAGCAGGATGCAAACCCAGTACCTACCAGCCTTTAACCCCTATTGCTTTTAAACCACTACACTTATCAAGGCCTGTGTTGTGTGGTGTGGTGGTTATAAAGTCACTTTGATCAGCTCAGTGGGGAGGGATAAACACAGTTTTAGACAGCACCAAAGTCAAGGCAATAAACTTTGTGTGCAAAATATGTATGTAAATTAATTACGGTACAAATGTACGGACCTCAGTGCATTTCACATCAAAACCAGTCTTCTCTCTCACCAAAACCTCAGGCCTATTTTTATACACTAATTCTACATGCAGTAACAGTTGATTAATATTAATAAGTAGTGGGTCCTGTCTGAATTAACGAGGCTATATTAACAAACAAGGTTGTATTAATTAATAATTACATGTAATTAAATACCAATGTTTATATTAAATAGTGAGGTCTGTATTAAAGAATTAGGTTAGTATTAAACAATGAGGGTTGTAATAAATAATGAGGGTTGTATTAAATAATTAGGGTTGTATTAAATAGTCAGGGTTGTATTAAATAGTCAGGGTTGTATTAAATAAGTCAGGGTTGTATTAAGTAGTTATCAGGGTTGTATTAAATAATTAGGGTTGCATTAAATAGTGCAGTAGGTTCGAATGCTGTCAAACTCCTTACATGTTGGTGCAGTATATTAGAATCCTGTGCAACTCCTTCCATTTTGATGCAGTAGGTTCAAATCCTTTCAGACTCCTTACATGTCAGTGCAGCAGGTTGGAATCCTGTCAAACTCCTTCCATTTCGGTGAAGTAGTTTGGAATCCTGTCAAACTCCTTCCATTTCGGTGAAGTAGTTTGGAATCCTGTCAAACTCCTTCCATTTCGGTGAAGTAGTTTGGAATCCTGTCAAACTCCTTCCATTTCAGTGAAGTAATTTGGAATCCTGTCAAACTCCTTCCATTTCGGTGCAATAGGTTCGAATCCTGTGCAACTCCTTCCATTTTGATGCAGTAGGTTCGAATCCTGTCAGACTCCTTACATGTCAGTGCAGTAGGTTCGAATCCTGTCAAGTTCCTTACATGTAAGTGCAGTAGTTTCAAATCCTGTCAGACTCCTTACATTTCAGTGCAGCAGGTTTGAATCCTGTCAAACTCCTTCCATTTCGATGCAGTAGGTTTGAATTCTGTTAAACTCCTTACATGTCTGTGCAGTAGTTTGGAATCCTGTCAAGTTCCTTACATGTCAGTGCAGTAGGTTCGAATCCTGTCAAATGATACTTTTGGGGGTTTTAATGATTAAAGAATGAGAAGTATTCATTAATAACGAGAGTGAGTATGCATTAATGATGAGAGTGAGTAATTCATTTATAATGAGAGTGGGTGTTCATTAAAAACGAGAGTGGGTATTATTATTATTAAGTAATACGTAAGGCTGTATTCTTGTTTAGCTTGTACTAGTGAATATCTACATGTAGGTACATTTGTGATCTACATGGTTTCATGTGGTTGTTTTTGTACTAGTGAATAGATACAGCTGTCTTTTTGTTTGGTTGTTTTTAATGGTTTCGTGTGGTTTTTGGCTGTGTTTTTCAGTTTTGTGTGGTTGTTTTTGTACTAGTGAATAGATACAGCTGTGTTTTTGTGTGGTTGTTTTTGGCTGTTTTTCAGTTTCATGTGGTTGTTTTTGTACTGGTGAATAGATACAGCTGTGTTTTTGTGTGCTTGTTTTTCATGGTTTCATGTGGTTATTTTTGTACTAGTGAATAGATACAGCTCTGTTTTTCAGTTTCACGTGGTGGTTTTTCAGTTTCACGTGGTGGTTTTTCAGTTTCATGTGGTTGTTTTTGTACTAGTGAATAGATACAGCTGTTTTTCAGTTTCATGTGGTGGTTTTTGTACTAGTGAAAAGATACAGCTGTTTTTCAGTTTCGTGTGGTGGTTTTTGTACTAGTGAAAAGATACAGCTATCATTTTGTGTGCTTGTTTTTCATGGTTTCATGTGGTTGTTTTTGTACTAGTGAATATATACAGATGTGTTTTTCAGTTTCGTGTGGTGCTTTTTGTACTAGTGAATAGATACAACTGTGTTTTTCAGTTTCGTGGGTGGTTTTTGTACTAGTGAATAGATACAGCTGTGTTTTTCAATTTTGTGTGGCCTTTGTTGAACCAGTTATGGATCAATGGTCGGTGCAGGTGGTTTACACCTACCCATTTAAGCCTTGCGAAACAGTCACTCAGGATTTGGAGTCGGTATCTGGATTAAAAATCCCATGCCTCGACTGGGATCCGAACCCAGTACCTACCAGCCTGTAGACTGATGGCCTAACCACGACGCCACTGAGGCCGGTCCCATGTAAGAAATGGAATGCTAAAAACACATCAAAGTCACTTTTCCACGTTACCAGATTTTTAAACAACTTGTGAGATAAATGGTATCTAATGGCCACTGTGACTCATGTGCTATGTTCTATGTGGTATGTTCTATTTACAGTACGTGTAGATCTGAATGAAAGGATAGATAATTCAGTAATCAGTGTGCCCTAGTTGTGTAGTTATACAAAACAAAGTTTAATTGTAAGAAACGTTTTAGAAATGCATCTTGCAGCATTATCAGAGTGGGAAAACATTGAACTAGATAAAAAAGAAGTTTTACTGACAACAATTTTAAACTGAAAGGAATCTATTTACAGTTGCATGTGTTTAGCATGACTGTCAGTTGTAATGCTACAAATGATTGCATAATAAAGTTAAACGTCATATAGATTTTGTATTGTTTTTTATTGCTCATTTGTGTGATACAGTTGTTAATATATGTGTGCATTTATTGTAATTTTTCTTCTGTGGTTTTCCCTAATTTTAAATTTTCTGGGTTTTTTTTCACCTTTAGAAAGTAAAAAGTGACAATATAGACAGACCTGTATTACTGTGGTGGCAAAACTGTTATGTTTAGTTTAACATTAAATGTTTGGGTTTTGTTCCATTTCTCAAAACAAGAAGTCCTACCTCAATGAAATTTGGTTAATAGTTCATGAATGTGAAAATCATAGGGGGTTGGGTTTTTTGTGTTTTTTATAAATTAATTTTTTTTTTTTCTTTTTTTTTTTTCCCTCAATTTATGCCACCTTCAGCCATTATATCAATTTATGGAAGATGAAACATAATTTGGAGAATTCTTGTTTAATTTGGTATTTAAACAGCATACTTTTACATTTATATTAATGTAAAAAGAATAATATTTAATGACACCACTAGAGCATATTAATTTATTAGTCATCAGCTATTGGATGTCAAACATTTTAATTGTCACATGTAATTTTGACATGTAGTCTTAGACGAAACCCGAAAACATTATTTTCAAGAGGCCGAGCATATAAGCCCTATGTGATAGTGGAGATGGTTGATTAAAGTATGCTAATATGACTTCATCAGATATAATGTTCCCTGACAGTGTCATTTGTACATCGATACAGCTCGACCAATAGGATGACATTAATTGTAATGAATGTAAGAAAAATTTAATTATATTGGAATGAATGTAACAGAACTTTAATTATATTGGAATGAATGTAACAGAAATTTAATTATATTGTAACGAATGTAACAGAAATTTAATTATATTGGAACGAATGTAACAGAAATTTAATTATATTGTAATGAATGTAACAGAAATATAATTATATTGTAATCAATGCAACAGAAATTTGCTTATTCGTATTTTGTTTTCTCTCTATTCACAGGTGCGTTTACTGGAGATGAAAGTGGTATGACTCCGCCATCAGCCAATCTACCTCCAGCGAAATAGTTACACCCCTTCCGTTGTCATCAAGTTCATAGCTTTCATCATGAAACTCATTGTTGTACAGTACATCATGTTGTACATTATATATGAAACACATAGTTCTGCGAAACACATAGTTGTACATTATGTGAAACACAGTTATACATTATGTAAAACACATAGTTGTACATTATGTGAAACACATAGTTGTATATTATGTAAAACACTGTTATACATTATGTGGAGATGCATAGAATAGACAACTTGCATATGTTGCATCTTTGTATTGTACCACGCTTTGCTGTCGGCCCCTTTGATCTTACCCGTGGTGTAACCTATAGTTAGACGA
>JAECMU010115719.1:0-13548 GCA_016106625.1 Dracogyra subfuscus
AAAAAGCAAGCGGGCAGCGTGGCCCAGTGGTACAGTGCCCGCCTGATGCGCGGTCAGTCTAGGATCGATCCCCATCAGCTGACCACTGGGTTTTTTTCTCGACATAACCATATGTCCGACACCGATATAACCATAATCATATTACTTTTTTAACATTAGCCCTTCAACCTCTTTGTTGGTCAGACAGTGCTGACAGCTGAGCTGCATGCCCAGAACAGTATGCTTGAACCTTAATTGGATTACTACATAAAAATAAACCATCATCAATATCATCACCACCACAACCACTATATCAGCATCATCATCACCATCATCATCACCACCACCATCATCACAACCACTATCATCACCACCATCACCACCATAATCATCATCACCACCACCATCACCACCATCATCACCACCACCATCATCATCATCACCTCCACTATCACCACCATCATCATCATCACCACCACCTCCACTATCACCACCATCATCATCACCACCACCTCCACCACTATCACCACCATCATCATTACCACCACAATCACCACCATCATCACCACCACCACCATCATCATCACCACCTCCACTATCACCACCATCATCATCATCACCACCACCACCACTATCACCACCATCATCACCACCATCATCATCATCACCACCACCACTATCACCACCACTATCACCACCATCACCATCATCATCATCATCATCATCACAACCACTATTACCACCACCATTATCATCACCATGACCACCACCATTTTCACCACAATCATCATCATCTTTATGACCAGCACCATCACCATTATGACCCCTATCATCATCATCATCATCATGAGGAAATGCAAATACAACAATGTATGTAAAAAACCATCATTCTGAATAAACACTAAAATTCAGAAAAACATTATCCCAGGCAAAAAAATTCTGATTTGCATGACTGTATAAATTTCTGCACAAGGATTGATAAAAATATGTCTTTTAAACAAGTAAAGAGACTGTGATGCACTGCAAACATGTATAAGACATTTTGCTGGAAGGGCTAAGATGAAAATGCATGTACTTGTAAAAAGAATTCTCATAAATGGTTCTGTGTACTATTCTGAAGTGTTTACACACTGTTATAAGGTTTTTAGAGCACATCTGTCAATCCAATAACCTGCCGCTATGTTCATTTTGTCAAAACCTTTTAAACATTTACTTCCCTCCCCTTTCATAGCTGTGGAGCACAAAGCCAACATCCAAAGTCTCCAAAGCAAAAAGAGATGGAATGTAGCTCACTGCAGGATCAATCTCTTTCAATGAACTTGTTTAAAAAAAAAAATCCAACCAATGCTCTACCACTGGTATATCAAAGATCATGGTATGTACTGTCCTTCCTATATAAAAATGCATTCAAAAGATCCAGTGCTGCTTCACAAGTTCCATTCCTGGAGTTAATCACTGGAAGTCCATTGAGCTATTTCTCATTCCAGCCAGTGCACCACAACTGGTATATCAAAGGCCATGGTATGCACTATCCTGTCTGTGGGATGGTGCAAATAAATCATTCCTTGCTACTAATGGAAAAATGTAGTAGGTTTCTTCTCAAAACTTACCAAATATTTGACATCCAATAGCTGATGATTAATAAATCAATGTGCTCCAGTGGTGTCATTAAACAAAACAAACTTTAATTAGAAGTTGTGCCCAAGGAGGACTGCTAGAACGTTTTTTTTAATAGGGGCATGTCCATAGGTTATTCACTCACTTCATAACTAGAATATGGCAGCAGCAGGCATTCTCTCTTTTTCTCTAAACCAAATGTTACAACAGCAATAGGTAAGACATTAAGTAGCCATATTTAAGGTAGTACTAAACCAAATAATTTCCAGCTGGGTCAGAGTTCAAGGTGCACCCAACTTTTGATAGAGAAGTGAATACCACAAGTTCTCTGATTGGTTATAAATGAGAGTGTTGGTTGTAAAAAATAATAATTTCATCTGGGTAAAAACAAAATGCAATTTTATTTCATATACCGTAGTACCAACGTGTCAAATAGCCTTGTGCTTGAAACATGTATGTGGTACCTGTAAAAAAAAGTACTCAAATTTTGTGCGGAACTAGGGTAGTCATAGATGCTACCCGTTACCTCAGAACCGAGCAGCTTGACCCCCAATTTTCTCTTGTTCACTTTAAGTGTGAGGGGTGGTAGTATTTATATCTGTGGTGTTTATGTCAATTGATACATTACAAGTAGGAGATTTAGCCACATATGTTACTATTATTGCCTATGGGATTTGATTTGGTAATACACACCCTTAAAAGTATGCTCATATTTTGTTAAACAAACGTTCTTTTTCTTTCCATTCCAAAGACAAAATTGGGCTTTTCTCCATTCTGAACATAAAATATTCATGACTTGCTAATTCAAGCTTTAGATTCCCAGTTGGAATGACATGGACCTCTTGAGATCATATCTGCTGACTGGGTGACCTCCAGAGTGTCTCCTGACCTCCACATTTCAGAATGGTCTTTTACACTGAATACATAAACAAATCAATAGTCCTGAGATAAACACTCGAAACATCTGTTGCATAATTATCTCTAGTTGTGTGTGAATTTTAACAATGTCATCAACTGCAGAAACATTTCATAGTTAATGATCTGCCAGAGAGAAGCTATTTGTCAGTCATCTTTATCTCTTTCGGTTAAAAGAACTTTGCCTTCCTTCAGTCATTAATTATAATTTGAATTATCTGCAGATGTTTGACTGCATTTCACCAGTCCATTATTTGAAGGTTAAATTCATAATAGTGTAAAATTATAACCAGGGCCCGTGCTTATAAAACTTTTAGAGCCAAGACTTAATCTCTAATGAGGTCACATGCATACAATTTGTATGGCATTGCCATGATGTTACTGTCTCAGATTCTATTGAGTCTAGACTCTAAACGTTTTATAAGCAGCAGGCCAATTCCCAGGGCTTCTAGACTGTGGTAGCCCCACTCCCATGGCTAGTGATATTTATTGTTGGGCTAGTAAATAACTAATATAACTAGCCCGACGGCTAGTGGAAAACAAATCTTGTCAAATGCTGCATTTACATATTTTGTAAATATGAATATCTTCCCCCCTCTTTCCACTCCATCTAATGATTTTTAAGCTCTATCTCCCTCTTTAGGTGAAATATCGGATCATTACTATTAGTAAAATTGTATTTATTTAAAGTAGGGCTAGTGAATTTTTAATCATGGCTAGTACATTTTTTAAATCAATGATCCCATGGCTAGTGGATTTTTATAACATTCTAGAAGCCCTGAATTCCTAATTTTATTATAACGTTACCATTTAAATATGTTTACAGATGAATGGGTAAATGTTCATGATAAAAATGAAGTCAACTCAGTATTTATTTATATAACATTAACACATTTTGTTTCTAAAAATTATAACATAATTCAGATGATTTTATATCCATAAAATGCACCAAAACAATGGGTCAATAAATCTACTAATACATAAATTAACTTTTTCCGTAAATTTTTGGAAAGTGTATTTTCCAAATTAAACTTGTTAGTTTTTGAATGTTTGATCAATAACGGGTTAAACTGCGAAACCTGTACAAACCAGCATGTATGTCTATTTGCACTAAAAGGCTTAATTCCACGGAGATGTAATGACTTCGCTGATAGCATGAGGGGATCGTGTCACTTCATTAACAGATTACACAGTATCTGTATCCATTTAAATTAACCTTTCCCCGCGGTCCTCTAAATCTCCACCAGGCAGCAGGCGATGGGTGAATCACATAATACAAACCAAAGTGACCATCATGTTTCCACTGGCATCACTGGTGTTGAGGTTAAGCCATCAGACATAAGGCTGGTAGGTACTGGGTTCGCAGCCCGGTATCAACTCCCACCCACAGCGAGTTTTAATGACTCAGTGGGTAGATGTAACATCACTACACTGATTTCTTTGTCATTAACCACCAACAACTAATCCATTGTTCTGGACAGACAGCTCAGGTAGCTGAGGTGTGCCGACCAGGCTCAGTGGCACAGTGGTTAAGCCATCAGACTTAGTGGTTAGGTACAGGGTTCATAGCCCAGTACTGGCTCCAACCCAGAGTGAGTTCTTAAGGGCTCAGTGGGTAGGTGTAAGGCCACTACATCTTCTTCTCTATCAGTAACCACTAACCAACTAACAACTAACACGCTGACCTGGACAGACAGCCCAGATTGCTGAGGTGTGTGCCTAGGACAGCATGCTTGAACCTTAATTGAATATAAGCATGAAAATAAGTTCAAATGAGGTGTGCCCAGGAAATCATGGTTGAACCATAATTGGATATAAGCACAAACGTAAGTTGAAACAAATGAATGAATGAATCATGTTTCCTCAACAGTAATTAAATGACTTTCACATTTGTAGATCATATGGCTTACTTGTCCATTGACAGTGTGTCTACTCTAAGATATAACCTATATTCCAAACATTATAGGCCAATAGACATGGTGATGAGTGTTGATGATTCCAACACATGTACCTTACTTTGCTGTTTGGCTACTTAATACTTTATATTCCCAAAAGAATTATAGGTACTCATTTAGCATTGGCCTTGCTTATACATGTATAAAAACAAATTTAGCATCTGGCATGGTTGTCAGACTTATTAGTCTAGATTGTAATGCAAGCTTAAATCCAGTTGGAATTCAGATCCCAATTGTGAGCCTGGAATATGATGATGATAATGCTCCTGATGATGATGATGATTTTGATGATGATGATGATGATGATGGCATAACTTATTTCCATCCTTATTTGAGCAGTAAATATAATCTGATCACGTTTAAGTTCAAAGTGTTTCTAATTTAAATATGGCACTGAATATAACCATGCCAGCCATATTTTGGTGACAACTGTGACATGATCTACTGTCATAAAGTGTTGTTTATCTGGCTAAATAAATTCCTGTAATTTAATTTAAACTAATATCAGTGAAGTGTACCTAGTAAATTGCATATTAAAGACAAACAACAAAAAATAGACTATAATGCAACATCCAATTTCTATTCTTATACTAGCTGTAAGCATTGCCACATTTCACATACATGTATAATAATTAACTAGTTGATAGTATACTGAATGAATGCATATTTAATGACATCCCAGCACAAAAATACATATTGGCTATTGGGTGTCAGAAAGGTATATATATATATATATTGTGTTGGGGTCTGAGTGTTGATAAACATATGTTTCTTTTATTTCTTCCCCACAAATTCAGCTTGCATCCATCTAAATTAAAATAGAACTGGATGTCCTTATTTTATCACTTTAACACCAATTCAACTTAACAGAATCTGCATTGTTACTGGACCAAAGAATAAGAAGCTAAAGATAGCCAATTTCTGCAGATAGACTCATCCAACCCCATGCTGTGGAGATAATAAATTTCACCACATAGCAAATAAATGAAATGGGTTTGGGGTGTTCAGACTTAGCATTTATGTGCTAAATTACCCTCTTCACCAGACCATGGCAGTTTCTCCTGCCTTTCCATTTGCTGCAATCTGCCATGGGGCTATTAAACATAGTGGTTGCCACTGGACCATGTCAGTAAGTGGAAACATTTCATTAGCAGATTAGCTGGAAGATGGACTTTAATCTGGCATAAAATAATAAATTACCACCAACCCACACTCGGAAATTGTCATTGGCTGCTGCAATCAAGCAGAAGCAAGTTGTGATGATGATACTCTTTCTATGGTGTTTCTGATGGCTACATGCATAATGGGTTTTGATCAGATTTGTTTTTCAACTACAACATCAAATACTTAAATATTGCATGAAAACTAAGATAATAAAACAACAGTTAAACTTAAGAGTATTTTATCTCTCTTTCATACCCTTCAGATTTTATTTTATTCTCAATTGAGCAGAAGCAAGTTGTGGTGATGATACATGTAGATACTCTTTCTATGGTGTTTCTGATGGCTACATAATGGGTTTTGGTCAGATTTGTTTTTCATCTTCCACATCTAATTAAACTTCCAACAGTATTTTATCCATCTTTCATACCCTTCAGATTTTATTTTATTTTTGATTAAATGTACTCAAACCTGACTACGTGACCATCTCCATAAACTCCTACAATTTTCCGTAACCATCTTATCTAGTATAAATTGACATGTGTTAAACTGCTGTAACTTTTTATATAATATCTTACTTTGCATCATATCACAAGTGTGAACTGAATGACACAATATATAAATCAACTATTATTGTGTATCAAGATATTAGCAATTTATAATTGCAATAGAAAAATGAAAACCATTGCAATTTTTTTAATATTAACATAAATGTATGCAATATATATACTGTATGTGGCAAAATTTTGCTATCACCTCTTGCACAATGGTTAAAATCTGCCTGTAGCTAAATCTTCATCCCTGTCACTGCTTTGAGAGTCACAAATATTAGCCATCACTGACCCTTCAATAAGACAATGTTATAAACCTATTCTGATGTTCACTCAAACGTAGTGTATTTCCAACCTGACGACTCATGCTTCCAAACAGTGAAGGCATTCCGTTTGCTTGTCCGGGCAATTTTCTGGGCAATTACACCCAATTATGCATCATGATCTTCAGAGAGGAAGGCACAAATGTTAATCCACACCATGAAAGATATTCTTAACTCAAAGTGAATCAATGCAGAGAGATGGTGCTCTTCATTTTGACTGATCCAGCACTTATAAACTTGTTAGAAAAAAATCCTCTCTACAAAATATTTATGAAAAGCTACTACTACTGTCATCAAAAAGAGTAATATTGATATATTGTATCATATATTATTTTCAACACAGCCAAGACAAGGCCACCTTAAGTTTTCTGAGAGAGAGTCAACATTATTTTGAAGAAATATATGTATTTTAAGTAATATTCAATACTGATTTCATTGGTGGTTTTGGTAGGTGTACGTTTGGCAAAATGCTGCTTTGTTAATTAGCAATCCATGGTGGACTTTGAGAGGTATATATTTCCCCATATTAGGTAAACAAAGGATTCAAGACTATGTAAGGTGATGAATCAGGGCCCCCCAACCCTGACATCTCCTATGTTTCTGGGGATAATAAAAATATATTTATTAAAAAACATTAAAAAACAAAAAAATTCAATACTGAAGTTGAGGAATTTAACAAATACTTTAGTACAGTGGTATATGTAGATACAATGCATCCCCTTGACAATGGCATGGGTTTGGTATCGGTCTACAAGAGGAATATAACCTTTTATGATTGAAACACTTGAGCAAGAAGCATGAATCAAATATATTATGTGGGATGTTGATCAGTGACATAATGCTCACTTGAGGTTTTATAGGTTGTAGGATTGATCATCCTCATGGGCAGGATTTAGCTCAAATGTTTTCTATATGGATATAATACATTTATTTTTTACTTATGGAAAAATAGTCCTGCATGGACACCACACAAAATTGTCCCAGACCAACAGCGAAGTTTATAAATATTTTAAATTTGACATTTGATGACATCAACAGTTCATCTCATAATGTTTATGATTGACCAATAAAAAAAACTATTGAATTTAGGGTGTGTGTTTTTTTACATTTTTCCTTCATTATTATTATCATGCAATACATGCATAGAATTTGTTTTCTGTTGGTATATAATATATGATTTTGAATACTTTAGAAACCTCAAGCAAATGTGCAAATGTGTTGGTTTTGGGAATTGAAACCAGATTGCTCTAAGCAAATTTTCACTTCTGTTTTTTAAATATTTTTTCCAGGGCAGCATGGTATGACCCCTCAAAACTTTACCAATCACAGTCTAGACCCCCTCCATTGCACAAATTCCTGCACAGGTGCCTGACCTTTAAAAAATCAAATACTGGTGCAAATATATAGATTTATACAAAACTTCACTTTTAACAAAGAAGAAAATAAAAAGATGAACAAAACTATGCCATCAACAACAGTGAGATCTGCTGCTTCCTGGAGAATCTCTTGAAGCAATGTGTTAATTAGTGAGAACAACTGTGCTAACAATGACCACCAGCCACACAGTCTCCCCCTGTACAGTTAGAGGATTCCTTCAGTCCCAGGAAAACAGCCGGCTACACCATACAAATGTCCAGCAAAGATTGTTTATTTTCCAATCAATGTCTTGGCCAGTTGGGCAGCACAAATAAACAGACCTTCTTCAGCTGACTAATGCTGGAGGAAATATTTTTGGTGTTGCTGATAACATGCCTGCTCTACCATGGCCACACTGTACTAATCAGGGAGGACAAATTCTTGGAGTTGTTGCAATGCTCCAAATTGGATACCCTTTCAGTCAGGGCAAAGTAGATAGGTTCATTCATCATGGTGCATTAGCTGTTGCAAAATATCAAATGCCTGATGGAAAATTGTTATAATCTTTTGTTAAAAGAAATAAAATATAAAAATAAAAATTTGTAAAAAAAAGAAAAAAGAAGCCACATTCATTTTAATTTTTGAATAGGACATTTATAACAGATTTAAAACGGAGTTCATCTTTAGCTAATGCTAATCATTCTCATAAACCTATACAGAGCTCTTCAAGACATGACATTATTTACACGAGTCCTGATTTTATCTATAAACAAAAGACTGATAATGTATTAAAATGTTTCCCCTACACAATAGAATTAGAAAGCACTAAAATTATTGTTTACACCTTATGCGTGTATTCAATGTTTGACATGCACATTTTAATTTATTCTTGGAGTGGAAGCGTACTGTATAAAATACCACCTCTCACTGATGTATGAATGTTCATTAGTAATATAGCACTAAGAAAAAAAAAGGTAAGGAGAGTGATTAACTTAGATTATGGGAAGCCATTTAAAATATTGCCTTACTGAAACCATATAAATTCACATGCTAAGGGGAGCGAGAAGTAGTCTCCATGAACTAGTTTCAGGGGAGCGATATGGAGAAAGAGTATTAGCTCTTCTTTAGATAATGAGGGCGGGACGTGGCAAGGTGATCAAGCTTGATGTGCGGTCGGTGTGGGATCGATCCCTGTCGGTGGGCCCATTGAGCTATTTCTCATTCTAGCCAGTGCACCACAACTGGTATATCAAAGGTTGTGGTTTGTACTACCCTGTCTCTGGGATGGTGCATATAAAAGATCCCTTGCTTCTAATTGAAAAGAGTAGTCCATGAAGAGGCAACAGTGGGTTTCCTCTCTCAATATATATGTGGTTCTTAACCATATGTCTGACGCCATATAACCGTAATTAAAATATGTTGAGTGCATCGTTAAATATAACATTTCTTTCTTTTTCCTTTAGATAAAGAAACACAATGACCAGGTGTGATGACATGCAGCTATAGGCTGTCTTGGAGAATTGTGTGGACTGCACTTTCCTTTAGATAAAGAAACACAATGACCAGGTGTGATGACATGCAGCTACAGGCTGTCTTGGAGAATTGTGTGAACTGCACTTTCCATTAGTCTACTGCATCAAAAACCGTTTCTAAATTCATATACTAATAACCTATAATTATATACGTGTCACTGGCAATAAAGACATGATGCACACACAGTGGCAAAGCAATCATATCTATAATTTGTCTTACCAAATGTGTGCATGAATAAATAAACCATGTGAGCACTTGTTGACCGATGACTATATGTTAGGTCATCACAGTATGTACACATTATGTCCAGCCACATCTGAATACACAGAACCAGGACCAACATCACAAACAAACAACTGAAAATCACTTACCAATCTGACCCATGTCAAACTGATCTCAGTTTGATGGTCTGTTACATAATTAATAATGCAAAAATGTCTGGTAATTAATCAAGATAAACATTCATTGCATAATCTTGCCATCACCAATCAGTTCCTCATCATCGGGCCACAGAAATTGGTCTAACAGCAAACAAGAGTTAATAGAATGGGGTAATAATTACAGTTATATTGTGTAATCAAATTCCCACTAACAGTGTGTCTCTGGTAAAAATGATATCTGCTCCAACACCTGATACAAACGATTCTTGCCACACTTGAGACAGGGTTTGTCTCCCCTGATGTTCCCTGATGTTGGTATGTGAGCCCCTGGGTGGAGGGCTTGAGTAAATGTTTGTCCCTGGAGTGTGAAAGGGCACACCCTTGGCTCATACACATACACATACACACACACATCACTGCTGTTGGTCTGTGTTGCTCAGCACATCATGGCAAAACATGCACAGATGGCCATCAATGGAACCGGACTGCAATGGTAACACTTTCTTCAAAGAGGTGTCTAGATTCCCCGATTGTTGTGGGTCTAGTCTGGTCAGCCCAAGAGCAATAATAATGACAAGTCATTTGGGGGACAAAGTTTGTTCTTATTTTATTTTGTATACCGTCTCAAGGGGAGTATTGGAAAAATAAACTGAAATGAAATTATTCATCTTAGGTTCAGCCATGCTCTACAGTGAAACATCTCAAAATCAGACCCTCTGTAAACCAGAATTACCTCAAAACCAGATGTCCCTTTTTAAATATATGTAGATAAGACAACCTCTCTAAACCAGACCCTCTGTAAACCAGTATTCCCTCAAACCAGACATCTCTTTTTAAATATCTGTACGTAAGAGAACCTCTCTAAACTGGAAACCTCTTAAAACTGGGCATTTTACTTGGCCCTGAGGGTGTCCGGTTCAGAGGACTTTCACTGTATTTAAGAGTTCCACATATTTACTTGAATACTTAAGTTAAACAAAAAATATTTGCCATATTCAGGAATTACATTCAGTTTTGATTAATAATTATGTATTTAATAATTAAAGGTGTAGACTCTAGTTTCAATCTGTAGATATGGACATTACGTTTGGTTAATCTACAAACCTGCAACACATTTGGACAAAGTTACAACAGAGTGAAAATAGAGTGTGATGTTGAAAGAGGGAAACCCCCTTAACAAGTAGGCTCGACCTTGTGGCCACAGACCACAATTAATTTCGCTATATGTTTCTATATAGCCTTAGTGGCTGTAACATTTTTATTATCATCAGTAGGCCTGTGGATTTTTGTATGTACCTTTGCCTACCACGGGACACATACCCTGAAAAAGGACAACCCCTGTTGTCCAGCTCTTTCTCCCAGCATATTGGTTTAAACAAAAAAAACACAAAAAAAACACTACTTTTGGATGGGCCAGAGTTATCACAAACAAGTCTTCAATGCCAACAAGTTACACATGTTTACCAACTACATGTCACTTCAGTCAAATAGTTGCCACTTCATAGCTGTCTGCCATGAAATAATCACAGTCAAACAGCAGACTACTTGCGCAGACACATTTCTGGATTTTGGACAACCAAATGGAAAGATAACTGTAATCTGAGGCCTTGTTTCTGTAACTATTACTTCTCAGAGGTATACATGTGTGTTTAAAAATAAGAAAACTGCATTTTGTGGCATCAGAAAACACCAGAATAACCAGAAACATTTTGGGTGTATGGGAATGAATAATGTCAGCAATAAAATCTATGTGATGTCTGAGTTTAATAATTAAAACTGGCTCCAATAATTAAAACTGGCTCCAATAATTAAAACTGGCTCCAATAATTAAAACTGGCTCCAATAATTAAAAAATATGTTGTAGCATTTAAGAACTAGAATCTGTCACATTAAATAAAGTCTTGTAACCAGCTATAGTGGCTTAGTGGTTAAGTGGTTAAGCCATTGACTTTGAACTTCCTCAGAAAACCAATGAGGTTTTTCTCATCCCAACCAGTGTCACATACGTGATATATCAAAGGCTGTGGTATGTTGAGAATTAACATGCTTAAATCAATTTAATGTTCAAGCATGCTTATTGTGAGCACTATTTTTTTACTAATCCAAACTGTGTACTCAGAATCAGATGGGGTGGGGGAAGTGTCAATTATTAAAACAAAATGTGCTCTAGTGATATTGTTAAACAAAACAAAATTTAAGTCTGGAAATTGCTGGGTTTGCATTCAAGTGCTGGCTCCAAACCATAATGGCTACTATAGTGACTTTTCTCTCACAAACCAAACAATTATCTATGAACACCATCCTAAACAAGACATCTCAGATAGCTGCTGTGTACTTGAACCTGAACTAGACAAAGAGTTCTATATTAATTTCTTCTTATTTTCCATGTCCCAAGATGGCTGGCAATAAAAATCATCCATTTTCTATACATTTAAAATGCTCATTGTTGTGTGTCAAACTTTCAATCTGGTTTATTCAATTGTGCTTGTGATATGTTACACAATTAGTTTAACTGTTCAAGTTACATTCTGTTTATAGTAGTGTAACCCATACTTAGCACCAATGAGTGTGGATGTGACATGGTGGCCTTGCACTGCATAGCTCTCCCAAATTATGACCATCATGTATGAAGCCACTTCAGTGTTTAGCTATTACAAAGATAGTTTACAGGTTTCTATTATGGAATTAATCTTTGTATGTATTATTTAGTACAATGTGTGTACAGTAGTCAACTGAACATAGGTGCAAAAAGATAATTGAATTATGCAATCAGGTAGGCACAAAGAAAGTGGTTGGTAGTGCAATCAAAAGAGAAGCATTGAGGATTAGAAACTGTAAAAAAGTTTTTGCATATACTACAGATTAGATTCAGCAACCATTCCAGCGTTGCTTGCATTAAGTATACTAGAATATTTAAGCTGTCAAATTAAGTAGTGTATGTGTGTGATAGCATAGATTCTGATAATCCCAGTGACATGTTCAGGATTGCTCATCCTGCTGAACTCTGTTCAGGTGAACCGGATTTAGTTAGGAGACCATACATCATAACACCCAAGTCGGTGAAAGTCTTTAAAAAAGTTAAACAAAGAATAATCTCATTGATGTCCTGGTTAATGCAATACCTCCTGCTCCTCCAGATCACTTGGTCATGATAGTGTGGTTGTCTGCTGTCCTGCAGTTATTGATCAATGATCTTTTAACTATTTCTCATTCTGTTCTTCTCCAATGCTGATGGTGTTTTTGTAATAAAATAAGTAGATGTTTGGCAAAATTCAAAAATTTAGTGTCAGTCACATATGTTGTTGGAGGGGGTTGTCAGCACCCATCTATCTCTAGAGGTTGCATAGCATCAAAGAAGAGAGTTCCGTGTCAGAGTTCAACATGCACCGTCAAATATTTACGGAGCAAAAGCAGCTGTGGGTGTGATTGGCAGTAATATGTGACATTGATTATTTCTGCAAATACTATTATCCATTGACAATAAATAAATACACTTTTATTTGATATACAGTTGTTATGCAGTATATACCAGAGGTTGAAACTTATGCGGGGTACCCCCAAAAATGGAACTGCAATTTTCAGCAAAAATGACGGTTGCTATTAAAAACATAAATTAAATTTCTTAAATGATACGTGACCCCCTATTTTCTTGCAGGTAGATTAGATGTGAGGTGCCATACTTTCTATTGCTGTATGTCCTGGGTGTGTTGAAACACTGCTTATATCAGTTTTATTAGTAAACGTTAACATTATCGGCAATAGGAATTGATTTGGTCTA
>JAECMU010115725.1:393-17798 GCA_016106625.1 Dracogyra subfuscus
TAACAATCAAAAGGCATACGAGTCCGATGTTTAGAACGTCGACATGAGTGTCTGCTAAAATTGACTGCTCGGTTTTTGTAATGCAACAATAGCCGATCCGTACTATTTTTAGCCCATTGTCGGCTTGACAAAAGTGTCTCACTTTCAAAATACCGGGTTTATTTTTAACTTGGAAACGCCAGCATAGCGAATCCAATGCTGAGTGTGGCGTGTTATATGCACCAAATGTGACTGGATTAACTGTTCTAAATGCATAAATAATAAAAATATTCCAGACATAGCAGCTTTAATAAATATTGTCTTCACATTCGTACCTTTCATAAATGATATTTACCGGGAGATAAACTTTTTGAGCCCAGTATGAGAAATGTACTTGTATTGTTTTAGCAGTAATTTCAGAATGACTAATTATTTACAGGTATGGCCTTTTCACGGATTGTCTTTGACGTTTTTCTGATTGTCTCTCTTGTTGCGAACATCTCTGTTGAAGGTAAATAGTCAATGTTCCAAATGGTTAATTGGTGTTTTATTAAAACAAATTGGTTATACACTTGTTAAACGTTGCGGAGGTGCGGGCACTGTGGTTAAAATTAAATGGTACTCAAATGAAAGTATTTTCACCATTTACCTGTATTAATTTTGGTTTCTGGCTCTGAAGATATCTTCTTGGTCCGCATCCAGACATTAAGTAGTGGTCCTTCTCGTGTTAATGCTTTCGTGCGTAATGTTACCAAAGCACTCCAAAAAATGTCATTCTGTCAAATCACCCACACAAGATCGCATTTTTAGCCTCATGCGTTAAAGGGACATACCCTAGTTTTTAAATACTAAGACATAGTTTTGACTATTAGAGGCGTTTTTTGATAACTGAAATCATACTTTACTTAAATTTTATTGTTTAAAGTATCCATTTCCGTACATTCGAAGTGTTTTTGGTCATCCTGATGTTTTTTTTTAATATCACAAAATGCATTTCTCATATTTTTAAAAAGGCACGTGCCTCTGAGAAGTAACAGTTATGTAGTCGAGTTTTATTCTATTTTAGAATGTATTTCACCATTTCAAAGTCAAAGACTCATGTTTCACTCAACTTTATCAAAATGTGTTACAAGTTTGTAAATTAAACTAAACTCAATGTTAATTTTCATGAACTGAAACTAGGGTATGTCCCTTTAACTTGCTTCTACATCACAACTTTTTTTCTCACATCTTTGGGCAGTTTCCATTCCAGAGATGCCATTCGCATCAACATTGGATCAGTGGTTACTTATTTATGGACGATCAAATTAATCAGCGTTCGAAATAAGGTGTGACCGCTTGTCCGAGCCAAGTGAGATTTGACAAGGACAAGCAGAATATGGCTTGAGCTTTTCCGATGGACAAGTGAAAATGTTGGGCTGAAAAACATGTATTTCGCGATTTTGTTAGGTTTCCGTTATCATTTTTAAATGCAGCGAACGATACTATTGACGCGCATCGTCTCTGCGTATTTCTGGTTGATTGGGATACCCTGGTCACGAAGTACGGAAATGCCCGCGAAAATCAGGTCTATTAGACAGTGTACGACTCGAGTATCGTGAACATGGAAAGCTGTGATGCAGTCCACGGCCGGACAAATTTCATTCATTTTATTTCAACTTATTTTCGTGCTTATATCCAATTAAGGTTCAAGCACGCTGTCCTGGGCACACACCTCAGCTATGTGGACTATCCAGGACAGTGGGTTAGTTGTTAGTTGGTTAGTGGTTAGTGAGAGAGAAGAGGGTGTAGTGACCTTACATCTACCCACTGAGCCCTTAAGAACTCGCTGCGAACCCTGTACCTGCCAGCCTGTAGTCCGATGGCTTAGCCATTACGCCACCGAGGTATTTTAATAATAACGGTTATTAATTTTAACGGCATGCATTCAACATGTATAAAATCAAAGTCTGTAAATTGTTATTTTAACTTTGTGAAGTCTTTGAACCAGTGTAATAAAAACAGACAGACAATGCGTGTCAATTTGAATACACATGACAGTTCAGGGCCGAAAGACATGTAGGCCATCCAAAGGGCAGAGTTCAGCCAGACCGAGTGAAAAGAAAACGTTTGCTAAACTGGTTTGTGCACTTCATGTTAAACCAAATGGACACGACGGACACCAATCAAATAGTTCGTGAACGTTAGGAAGAACGTTCGTTGGCTGAACAGAGGACAGCTCTCGGTACAAATTACGTCACGCTTCAGAGTCATCTGACACCCTTTTGTCAAACGATATTGTTGCGGACATGCATTAACAATACGATTACACAGGAGTAAATCTTGATGCAAATTTGTAGAAAAAATAATAGTTGTTCACATCAATGAATACCAAACTGCAGTTTCGGTTATTTCTTTATTAATTTCGTATCCATGGTCGAAATCATGCCTGCAGATCGCGATCGCGGGAAATGAACATGCAAATTTATACAAATTGCAGTTAAACGTACACTGAATAAAATTAGTTTACAATAATCATAGTTGTTATATATAGACGTGTAAGACTGAGGTGAAATTTAATAAGTTAGCTGGATTTTAAAACGACTGTAACTTCTTTTTTTTTCTTTCTTTTTTTTCACAAACATTTAACACGACGCTAAAATCAACAGCAACAACATAGCGCAAATTATGAAACAGCTGGGGGTGGGGAATTGGGTAAGTACTGTGGAAAAGTGAAAATTCAGGCGGACAAGTGAAAATTACACCAGACTTGTCCCGTGGACAAGTGCATTTTTTTGCTTATTTCTGTCTATTATTTGATTCAAATATAGGCCGCATCGTTCAATGTTTGTGATGTTTGCCAAAATGGGCAGGCCGTAGTACCCAAATCGCTTTTTCGATTGAGCTCATCTTTGAAAATTATGCACTGTCAGCTACAATCTGCCTAGAAACCAAACAACTGCGTGATTTGACAAGCAATGACCAAAAAACGTCATTTTTAAAGGGACATTCCTGAGTTTGCTGCACTTTTTAAGATGTTATCGACTAAAAGAGCCTTTTTAACAATTGTAACTGCATGCCAAACACATTTTTCTGCATAAAATATTAGTGGCTGTATAATAAACGTGTTTCTAATCATTCTAATATTTGTATTAGGTTAAATTTCATTTTATTTCCTAAAATATAATTTTGTTCGTACTTACGAAATTATTGGAACACAAAATCCAGTTTGGGCTTTTTACAAATATTAAGACGACCAGAAACACATCGAATATACAGATACTGATATTCTAAACAAGAAAATATATTTAATATGTAAGTTAAATCGTAAACATATTGTATTAATTCGAAACATCTTACAATGTAGCAAACTGGGGAATGTCACTTTAACCAGCCAACACAGATCTAGTGTGTCTCTAAATTGATCGGCTTTAGGTCTCGTTTCATTTTCTGTTACGTATAAATCTAACAGCCGATCATATTATTGTTTTGATGAGTTAATGGTGCTAGCCATTCAGCCCTCGAAATTCGCGGCGGCAATCGGCAATGCCATCGCAAAATTGATTTGCGACAGCATTTCATTGCCGTCGCAAATCTGAAGGCATTTTTCTCTGAACTCGGTCAATTACAGATCCCAGAAAAGCATTTATAATTGAATGTGTCCCAGTGTTTCCTCAATATGAATCAGTTTATTCCAGTATAGAAGCTTACGAAAGTAAAGTTTAGATGTCATGTTTTAGCATATTATTACTGGAGTGGATCATATATGAATAATTTTGACAGCATTAATCTTTTCTTTAAAATTGCCGCCGTAGTGCCACTGCAAAATTGATTTGCGACGGCACTTTAATTTCAAGGGCTGAGCCATTTGATTTTCTGGGGGAAAAAGAAGACTTTTCCACTATGTACACCACTGGGTATATGTAATTACAATATATTACAGAACATCACTGACAAAATCATAATTAGCGCTTAATTCAAATTTACCGGCCTCGGTGGCGTCGTGGTTAGGTCTTCGATGTACAGGCTAGTAGGTACTGGTTTCGGATCCTAGTCGAGGCATATACTTTTTAATCCAGATACTGACTCCAAACTCTGAGTGAGTGCTGAATGGGTAGGTGCACACCAATTGCACCGACCAGTGCTCCATAACTGGTTCAACAAAGGCCATGGTTTGTGCTATCCTGCCTGTGGGAAGCGCAAATAAAAAATCCCTTGCCTCGACATAAGAGTAGCCCATGAAGTGGCGACAGCGGGTTTCCTCTCAAAATCTGTGTGGTCCTGAGTTTGCTGCACTATTTTAAGATGTTATCGACTTACATATTAAATATATTTTCTTGGTTATAATATTAGTAGCTCTATATTAAACGTGTTTCTGATCGTTCTAATATTTGTACTAGGTTAATTTTCATTTTATTTCATAAAATATATTTTTTCGTACGTACGAAATTATTTGAAGACGAAATCCAGTTTGGGCTTCTTACAAATATTAAGGCGACCAGAAACACGTTGAATATACAGACATTGATATTTTATACAAGAAAATATATTAAATATGTAAGTTTAATCGTAGAAATATTTTATTAGTCGGAAATATCTTACAATGCAACAAAGTCGGGAATGTCCCTTTAAATGTGCTGAAAACATTTCTTTCTTTCTAATTCAAATGTGAATAAAATGTTGATATTGTTTGTTATTTTTAAAAAAACATTATTTTTGATTATATATTAATTTAATTATTTATTATTATAAAAGTTTGACACGTTTTGATTTAGTATATTAAATGTGATACCCAAAATAAAACTACTACAGTTCCATGTAGTGTTTTCACCTTTTGTGCCCCTAATCGTGTATGCATTGCTTTTTGACGTACCTACGCATCTGTCCTGACCCCCCTCCCCCGTGTATGAACAGTGCACGCATTGGACTGGACTCCCTACAACCACCCACCCACCCCCAATTTCATACATACTATACGGACGGACCCTTACAATACATATTTTGTTCTTAATATTTTTATTTTTATTATTTTTGTTTAAATTTATACCAATACAAACGTTTGTCCTTATTTTTGTTTTAAATATCCGATGGTACATATTTAAAATGTGTGTGCGGTAGTGGTCCTACGGTATAGTGCGGTCGAATATAGTTTACTGACGTAATCATGATATGTGACGATAAATATACATTAACTTCTGTAGTAACGTTAGCGCACATGGGGATTTCTGACATTACTTTATTATTTACTTTAGATATTATGCAACTATCCTGAACAATTTAGCTCTACCAGGGTCGTAGCGTGACCTGGACATGGGGGGGGGGGTCGATAAAAAGGAACCAAGTGGATCAGAAACTCCATATTCATAAATCAGTATGTTTTAGTTCTGGAAGCGGACCATTTGCTTCTGAACACCCCCCACCCCACCACCCCATCCCCAGACTATGCCATGTCTACATACTATTTATTTCTCGGTTAAGCACCAATTTTGACCTAATTTGCCTGGACTAATATAGACCCACATCGTAGCATCACGGCATGTCTATCAATATGTTATAGAAATAGAAAATATGTGTGTGTAGCATATACATACATACATACATACATACATACATACATACATATATATATATATATATATCACATACTAGAGTTGTACTTGCGTCACGAACACAGCACGCAATCTGCACGAAACAGGCGGACAGACTCCGGTTGCAGTAGTGGCGCAGGCTGCCCCCCCCCCCTCCCCCCCCGAATTAAACGAAAATGCCCAACTCTGGATAAGTGTTTCACACTAATATTACCTGCTAAGCAGCTATAAAAGATTGCAAACAATTTGCGTTACACATTTTGTATATGGATGACAACTAAATGAGAGTTGAATTAGTCGGAAACGTCTTACAATGCAACAAACTCGGGAATGTCCCTTTAACAAGTCTCTGTTGGTCGATAACTTTTTTTTTTTTTTTTTTTTTTAAATTTGCGGTAAACTAAAGGAATGTCGCTTTATCATCTGCAAGCCAGAACATATTAAGTTATCCCCTAATTGTGTATACACATATTTTACAGGGGCAGATACAGAAACTTATTGCATGAACCCTGCAAACCCCGGGGACACTACAACATTAACCTGCACAATAACTGGCAAGATAAACGGTGGAATCAGATGGATCCGACCTATTGCTTCACACCCAGAAACGGAGGTGGCAAAGTGTAACACTCATAATACCTTCTGTGTTTACCCTGGAAATATAACCGGCTACACGGCTGTTGCTGTCACACCTACCAGGAATGACCTCACCATAGATTCCTTCAACCCTGTTATAGATGCTGGAGAATGGACATGCCAAGACGGAATGGTCGGTTTTGTCAAACATAAATGTAACAAGACTGTCACAGGTAATAGTGCAGTCAATATACGAAAAACAAAATGGCTTAATTCAAAACAAATTGCAACAGGTTTGGGTTGTTTTGTTGTTGGGGTTTTTTTTTTCATTTTCATTTTTTTTTCGTTTTTTTTTCTTCTGTTTTTTGTGTGCATTTTTTATTCCACATTTGTTCCATATTAACATATTCATTTATAAAAATATAGACACATTTAAATATATCTAATATTGATGTTAATCAGTTTTATATGAGGTGGGGTGAATTTATTTTAAATGTATGTGTAGTTATGTTTAATTACAATCAGTATCATCAAACCAATGGCATACTATTATCAATAAATATAACAAATAATATATGATAAGAAATTAATTTGTTGAAAACTTTAAAAAAATAAAAAAAAAAATATTTAAAAAAATGACCCTCAGTTTGTGCGTTTGTAATTAACATATGTATCACCCGCTACTTGATGGGGTTTTATTCCAGCTGTATTCCGTTTGTCTTCTAACAGGTCTACGAGTTTGCGAGAAACATGTCTTATTCCATGTCCAGCGTCATACCACTCAAAAAATGTTTTGTCTTTCCAACCTGTACCTCATTGCAACTAATATGTGCAGAGTCTTTAGTTGATTGCTCATCTGAATATCGATGAAGAACAACCACTGCCTGTTTTCCATACTTGTTGATGTACTGCTCATTATACAAATTGCAGATACCAGAATATTTCACACATCGAGGCGAAGGAATGAATTTAAGTAATGGGCCACCATGTAACACATATTGCACATCCGAAGAAATAGTTAAGAGTCCATGCCAACATATTTCCAGATTGCATGAACTAACTGTGGTTTGTTAACAGCTCTAAGCAAACAATCAGTATCAAACAGTGTTTTAGGGTGTGTGCACAATTCCTATGTGAAGAATGAAATCAGTTCTTAAGCAGACAGCATCCATCTAACTGCAGTATAAAGTCACTGAAACAGTTATCACTGTGGATTAACATGAACCTTGGCTTTCTTCATCTGTTTTTATAGCAACTTCAGAATTCCTGGTTACGACAAGGTCTATCTTCTTGTAGACAGGCACTGATATTTTTCTTCCCTCCATGAATTTTAGTATTTTGCGTCCACATTCTAGGTCAGTGTCTACATTAACTGTTTCATCTGCAGTCATACCATTAGCTATGTTGCAAAGAAGAAGTGTCCTTACATAATGGAGTTCTTGAGTTGTGGTATGATTTTTGAAAATATTTAAGTACATCAGGATTTTCTTCACCCAGCAGGGAGATGCTAAATAAATAAAGCTGTAAGATAATGGCATCATTTCAGATAAAGCCTGCATATGACGATCCCAGTTTCACGAACGTTCAGTCATCTCAAGGTATTGCACCCAGAGATTTGCTATTCTACGACCCTCCATTAATTTCTTAAATTCATCAATTGCTTTGACAGTTTGTCACAGCATGCTATCTGTATTAGAGCTGGACGGTATTCGGTATATACCGATCGGTATCGGTGTCATGTCAATACCGAAATACCGTACCGAGCAAATCTCAAAATACTGAAAATTTCGGTATTGCAAAGTACATATTCCCGCCTTTAAGTAAAACACTAAAAATACATCTGACGACACCACATTACCCACAAAATGGCCGATATGAAGAGCGTATGGGCAAAATATTTCAATAGAAAGGGCCGAAAAACATGCATATGCACTTTGTGCCGACTATGGCAATAGAAACGGTGGTAGCATCGAAGAGAAAACAGGTAAAAAGTATATCATGTACGCGAAATTGTTTCAGGGCTATGCGCACGTCAGGCGCGCGTGTATAAGCGATGCTATTTCACGTGATTGAGGCGTGATTCGATGTTTAGGGCCTACTAAATTCGGGTCATTCCGTGAATGCATTCTGTTGTTGAATTTGTGTCACAGTAACAGTTTTGCGTTACCTACTACTGCTAGTTTTTGTTAAGGCCGGGGTTCTAACTTTCTAACACCGCATTACAGGCTAGCGTGTCTAACGACCACGCATTTATATCTTGAAAAGAATGCAGGTCCGTTTTAGGCCGTATCTTTAATGGAATAAAACGAATACTTCCGGAGAGTGTCAATTTTTAAAATCGGAAAAATGTCGGAGAGGTTCATTTATTATTTATTAAATAAAACTGTTACGTTTACTTGTAAAAAATATATATAACATTTTCCGATGTTTAATCAGCTTACAATTAAACGCATAGGGATATTGTTCAGCAATTTATAGTGACTAGGAAGTAGAAACGTAGTTTTCTGTGGTTTACTATTCCATGACCGAGCGCCCAGAGGAATCCCGGATACAATATATATGTGAACCGGGAATGAATGCGGAGTTGTATAGTTAGCATGATGTATTTAACTATGTAAGGTAGACAATTTGTTAATTTTAAAAAATAACGTTTTTATTCCATGGATCAAAAAATCGCATGGACATAATACGTAGCCTCGGATGCATTGTTGGTTACATTGGCCGCTAACTTAAATATCTACACAATCGCGTGCTCAAACACCACTTTATACACCAAATAATCTCCAAGTCGGCTTTTGAACTTCTCGCCAGATATGAAAACTCGAGGGATCACGTGACCATAACAACAAATCTATAGAAGAAACTGGATTCAGATGAAAAAATCATGAACTTAACTGGCTATGGTATGCGCATTGGCTTCAAAGAAGTCTTGGTCAAAAATAATGTTGGTTTTGTTTAATCCAAGACAAACTTTGATTTATTTGTACTTTACAATTGTGCAGTTACTTGTTAGAAAACCTCCTATTGATAAAAACAAACAAAATGGGTTGGACATAAATAAGGGGAAGATCCTAACGTGGGTGTGCATTTAGAGGCAGATATACTTAAACTACTGCTTAATATTGGTTAGTTATTAGTGTTATATGAATACCGTACCGATACCGAGGTAAATTGCCACCAAAATACCGATACCGACACCGAACTTGAAATTTCAATACCGCCCAGCTCTAATCTGTATGTCAAATTACCATTTGTTTCGTTTTATCCAAGATGTCTTCCACCAAGAATTAAATAAATGCTTTATTTAACGACACACTCAACACATTTTATTTACGGTTATATGGCGTCAGCGCATAACAAATCATTTTATATATTCGCTATCAGGAATAGTTGTACCATAGAATAATATGTGCTGCCAAATGATTCTGGATCATAATATAAATCTACACCAACCTGGACAAATGTAATAGACATTCTCGTAAACTGTTGACAAGATGATATAGTTAGGACTGCTTTTATCCTACAACAGTATCATCATAACTGGTATCTTATAACTGATGAAGCCCAGAACCTCTCATCAGTGCGCCTATATTTCCAAGGAAACTCCAAGTCTAAACACAATACATTGTTTGACATGTTACTATCTGAAGGATCATCATTGTGTATTTGCAATGCCTTCCACCATAGAGACTAGTCAAACGTCAGAACTGGTGTAACATCATATTGCTTCACCTGCTTGCTTACAAAGTTCATGGTTGAGTAGGTACATGTCTGATCATTAGCCTTGAGATCAATCAATGACAAGCATGAAACTGACGATTTTCTTTGGGCGAGGACCATGCTGAACCATCTGCATGAACCCATTCCTCCAGGGTTTAGTAATTAGGAGGTTTTCCAAAGCGGGTCGACACTGACAGTGTTTATCGACAGCTGGTGAAATCAGAAGCTGATTGTACTTCAAAGAAGACATGGCATCCTTCTGTTGTTTGAAGAACTTTATATCTAGTCTGCCAAGTGTACAAATATAGTTTGATGATACTGTCATTCTTGGTACAGGATTTCTTGATAAAGTTTTAGGAAAAACTTTGGCAATAAATCCCATTTCATAGAGTGTGTTAAACCTGTGAGCTTTCTAATATTATGACCTAACATTGTCTGCAATATGTTCCTAGATTTATAGCTGCACTGCGTTCATATTTTCATACCCCAGCATACTATGGATACAAATCATGTTGGTTCAGTAAATCAATCGAAAGCCTTGAACCGAATTGCCTGTGCATCTGCACACCAAATTTGCAACGGGAGAATAGTAGCTCTTGGGTGGACAGCCTGTGCTAGTCTTGTTCAACAGAAGCTACTTTAACATACGCATTATGTCCTACAGATATATTTTCATCCAGAAGAGTAAGGATTTTTAGGAATAAATAAATGTTCTACGTAGACAGGGACCAAGTGACCACAGCTTGGATAGTAAGACTGGTTTGCATTACTATAGTGTATGTCATTCTTTATTGGCTTAGCAACAGCTTCAATCTATTTTTATCTGTCTCTGGATCATCTTTTTGTGGAAGCCTGTGATACGTATTGTCACATCAAGAGTGACCAAAGGCTCTTAATCGCACAATTACCCAACAGGAAACCAAAACACATATCATTTTACATTTGTATTTTCAAAAAAATACAATAAGTGATTATACTAAGCCTAAGATTCAAGTTATTTTGTTTTTATAAACAGTTCACTGGAAATAGTATATTTAATAACACCAGTCAGCAGTTAATTATTAGTCCACCAAATAGAGAACCCTTTTAAACACATGCTACTTGTAGCCAGTCTGCAAGCCCAGGTCAAGGTCATCAACACCAGGTCGCTTTGTCCTGGCAACCCTCATCGACACGCCGTCACTCTAATACCTGCACTCTGCAAGGCCATCGGTTATCAATCTCAACGGTGACCATCATCAACTCGCAGTCACTTTTCCACCATCTCAACGGTTACTATTTACATACAATAGTTACTGCCAAACTGTACAATTCCCTAACAAATTACAGCTTTTTCCTTAATATACAAATTAAAATAAAATACAACATAATGCAACTCCAAGTATACTATTACAATATAATATAAACATGGATAAATAACAAAACCATACTTACCCCAGCTGTTCACTGGAAACCTCTCCACAGTTCCAAACATAACAGTTGTACACACACCCACATCACCGTCCGTGCACAGTGTACATCACAGCTCTGGGTTTCCTAACCATAGTTCTGACCAGCACTTTTAACCAAGTAGAAAATGGACTAAAGTACTGTCGGAAATAGAATACAAACTATTTGTGTCAATTATTTCTTACATATTAAACTGACATGTAAATGTGTTGTAAATATCGATTTAATGATAGTCTACCTAATTTAGCATTTACTTGACTGGCTCACAATGATGTACAAGGTGGTATTTACTCTTGAAATTAAAAGAAAGATGTCGGTAAAAAAGTGATCTGCGCACTTTATTGGAACACACTATAACACATTGTGGTCAACGTGTCAATTTCGTTACTATTACACTATGTGAGGGACTGTTTCTGATGACGGTTTAACCCTATTCCTGTCCGAAACTAAATATTTGTAGTGTAAGTAACTTTTGAGCAAAACTGTCAAGCGATCCATTATATCAGTGATAAAGGTGCTATCTCAATGTTGCACAATGACAGCTGTTGCAAATCATTTTTAAAAAATAAAACTTTGATTTAACATTTACAGAAGACACATTTAACAATATGCCCATAAATGATTATAGGAAATAATGTTTATCTAGTGGTATAAAATAAATTTTTATTGGATAATTTTTATCACAAACAGATGCATATAACTATAATATAGCACCTTTAAATGGTTGCAAGATTGTGTAAATTTCTAATGTACTTATATTGAATTTATATTCAGTAAATATGCTTGCCATAATTAATCATTTATGCTGTTTAATCAGTTAACTTGCAGTTTTAATTTAAAAGTTTGTTTACGGGTAAATGAAATTGACACATAATTATGATCAACATGTGTTATAGTCTGTTCCAATAAAGGTCACAAATCATCTGTTTACGAACTTCTTTATTTTAATTTCAAGAGTAAACACCACCTTGTACATCGATGAGAGCCCAAACATTTAACAAGTAAATGCTAAATAAGGTAGAGTATTATTAAATAGATATTTACAAAATATATGAAAGACATAATTGACGAAAATAATTTAGTCCACAATCGCGCTGTCCCACTGCAGACCAAACCATCACAAGTGCTAGGATATTTGACTGCACATGTGAAAAAGGTACCTTATGACCACTGCGAGTAAATAGGCTCAACATATTCAAATTGCATGTATCTACACACCCGATAACTCCATAACGTATTTACAATAAAATAAGGTTGTGACACATATTACAAATGGCAGCTGCTGTCGTCATGAAAGTTACCACATTTCATTTTCCATTTATTTCTGTAATTATGATGGTGTCGCTAAACATATTGATCCGGATAGTGTTAGTGTGCCACTGAGGCTATGCAGTACAATTACATATTGCATTTCATAGTCGTACAGTGTTGCTGGGTAGGGACATGTAGGCGATCTTGCCTCGCCCCTCCTCCCAGTCTGTGTATAAAGCACTAAATTCATGTTAGAACTAATACTAATACACACGTATAGCGTATGGAAACTGCATCAATAAATGTCACTTAATTTGTTTTATCATTAGTTTCTTATTATAGCCAATTAAGGTTACAGCATACTGTCCTCGACACACACCTCAGCAATCTATGATTCCTGTCATGCGTGGTTAATTATTAGTGTTTGGTGATACTGTTAGAGAGTAGATGGTGTAGTGGCTTTACACATGCCAACTGATCCCTTACAAATTCACTCTTGAGTGGCTTCAGGCTTCAGAAACTACTTACCCCGAGTATTGTCATGTTATATCCAATTAAGGGTACAGCACGCTGCCCTAGGCATACACCTCAGCAACCTGTGGTTAAGCGTTAGTGATTGGTGAGTGTCACAGAGTAGAGGGTGTAGTGACGTTACGCCTGCCAATTGATCCCTTAAACAATTCGCTATGGGTGATAGCTGGTACTAGGCTTCACAAACATGTATCTACTAGCCCTGAGTCCATTGGCTTAGCTACTNNNNCACACACACACACACAGAGAGAGAGAGAGAGAGAGAGAGAGAGAGAGAGAGAGAGAGAGAATACATTTACGTATGGTTTTACTGGCATCCCCCAATTAAGCCACAAAGATCACCATAGATGAAACCTGATACCGCCAATATATGGGTCACACCTACCATTGTCCTTCGTCAAATAACACAACTACTAGTATACGTACCTTACACCTTTAAAACACCCATCATTTTGATCGAAACTATTATTCCCTCCCTTTTATTCCACCCGACCTTTTTCTGCACCTACCCCACCCCAACCCATATATATAGTGTGATCTGAAAATGTGGCAAAAATAAAGCTTTTAAGGTATTATATATACTTTTTTTCAGCTGGTCCACACAATGTTACTCTTGATCTTGGATCTCCTGGGTTTATCATAGAAGGAGACAATATGACTGTGAACTGCACGGCACGATGTAACCCATCACCATGTTCCTTCTCATGGGCAGTTGACAACGACACAGTCTCGTCAGGCGCTCTACTGTCACTGACAGACATCAGCAGCGCTCAGGACGGAAACGTGTACACGTGCACAGTTAACAACACTGCCATTCCAAACTCTACATCAATTCAGTTCACGCTAAATATCAGACGTAAGTAGTAGTAGTTTATTAGCTTTAAGCCTTCAGGATAAATATATCCTGTTTGCCCCTCTGGTACCTCGATGTTGTTACTAGTACTCAACCTTTTAAATGATTATACAAATCCTCCAGCGATACATCTGTTGCAGGTCAACGAGTGTGCTTTCTAAACCAAACTAAACAAAACCTCATTTGTATTACTTTTCCTTAAATAATTAATCCTACTGCCGTCATTCAGAAGATATGTCCGTTTTTCCCTTTGCTTCTATATATATTTTTAATATATATTGGCGTTTCGTCTCTACTAATGTTTTCCTATTGGTCAGTTTAAAAAACATTCAAACTGTTTTGATAAGCATTCTATACAGTTCTACATTTGTTATCATTGAGGTATTAAACGTTTTACAACAGCGCGGATTAAACACGCAATTTAGCATGACTGTTTTGTACCCAAACCCTTCGTTAACAGTCTTTTCACCAGCGTCATCCGCTCCAAGTTGTTGGCGACCCATTTAAACGTTGTAGATGTCATTTTGTCGTGTACATTGACAGTTGTCAAATTTCAAACAGTTCATAGTAACAACTATCGGCACATCATCTGACCACTCGTTGAAATCATAAACACACATATTAGAAACATTGTCGGCATAGTCTTTGTGGACATAGAACTAATCAATAACACTCGACCCCAAGTTATTATAAAATAAAGTGTTAATTGCATTGCATGGTATGCCATCTTTATATATACGCATGCCAGTGTTTTTACATAAACTTAATTCATCTCCTACCGAATGATTTAACAGCTGTATTTCCCGTTACACGTTTTACAATTACAGACAGCAGTGTCTTCGACATAAGTTAGCATACCTGACATAATATATAATACAGATCCTGGTACTGAATTTGTTTCTATATTTTTATTTTATTTTTTTTGTTGGTTTGTTTAACGACGCACTCAACACATTTTAATTACGGTTATATCGGCGTCGGATTGTTTCTATATAGTCCAATACATTACCTATATGAAAAACAAATATATAATATATTTGAAGGAAATAGGTGTTTAATCTTCACCCAAACAATAGAATCAGCTATGCATTTTTCTGCTGAAACCACCTTTGACTATACCTTTGTATACATACATTGGAATGCATGTTTGATTCTTTTCTTCATAAGTATGACCAACCGAACTGTTCAGATCTATTCAGATTCAACATGTTCAATTACTCTTTAAATCTTTAGCAGGTGGTCTCGGGGCAGACAGTTCTTCAGAGTGAGTAACTTGAACTATAGATGATCGAGTATCTGGATATGTGATAGCATGTCGATTTTTCGTTTTGTTGAATCTTAAAATATCCACCATACAGACATA
This sequence comes from Dracogyra subfuscus, assembly GCA_016106625.1. NCBI lineage: Eukaryota > Metazoa > Mollusca > Gastropoda > Neomphalida > Peltospiridae > Dracogyra > Dracogyra subfuscus. Next base: position 15,683 of record JAECMU010115725.1, read on the forward strand.
ACAATCATTTACATGGTTATGTGGTTCTCTCTATATTAGGGGTATAGCAAATACCAAACGTATGTTTAATCAAACAAAATTGAAGGGAAAATGCAAAAATAATACAATTGTTGTTACATTGTTCTAAATCTAATTGCGTATCACGATTTATCCAACTTACCATAGTCCGACACCCAATAGCCGATGCATTTTTCGTGCTGGGTGTCGTTAAACATTCATTCATTCGGTTTATCCAACATTCATATAGGAAAATAATATACTGTGATATTGTTTCAACCAAACTCTTTTCGCAAATACTATTATCAATGTTTCTATTTATATTCCATGACATAATATGAAATTGTCCAGCTCCCGTGAATTATGTGCATTGGATTTTGTCGGCTGGGTTGAGGGCTTGTATAAAATAATATCCACATAGGTGGATAGATTATACACACATAAAGGTAAACTATAATATATTTTAGAAAATATTTGTATATTAATACCACTTTACTGTCTAACCTACCGCAAGACCATTGCCGATCACATTAATTTAATAGTAGCAAGAGTACATTATTTATCTAACTCCTCGCATCTCGCCACCATTAGTATTAATTAATTCAAATTTTAACTTTAGTTTCATATACAAGGGCGATTAACAACCTGTCTACCTTCTTTTCTTTTTAAATTGTTTTGGTGGATTTAGTGCATTATTTGCATTAACTTTTAAGTTATTTTTGATACGTCGCAGAGGACGGTCAAGTGTACTCGTTACACGAACTTGGTAAATCGTTTTGACACTGCGGTTATTCGGGGTGGGGGTTGCACGTCGCGTGACTCAAGTAGCGTTATGTAGATGGTTCAGTAAAGTACTTTTAGGTACAAATCAAATGTGCTTATTGTTGGGTCAATGATTAGGTCAACAATCCGTGACCTGGGCGCCTTTAAACAACGAATGCCTCTTAAACAAGAAGCCTGCAGGGTGATCCTACGTGACCTGTTACGTAATTAATGTGACGTACCTCCCGGCATTCCCGAACGAAAAATGGAATGAATGAATGAATGAATGAATGAATGTTTAAGGACACCCCAGCACGAACAATACATCGGCTATTGGGTGTGAAACGTTGGTGATGCAAATAAATAAAGTGATGATTAACATCATATAAAACATCAAGGTTTAAACAAAAACAGTGTAAAGAACTGTACAAAAAAACAAATATCACAGAAATTTATGGATACTGAATTTTACTCAAAACGTTAATTGTGTGCTGTATTGGCCATTTTCAAAGCAGCACTTTATATTTACTCGCCAACTGGCTAGTGAATGAAAAAAATACTAGCCCAACGAGAGATTGTTACTCGCCAGGCAACATATGAAGTACATGTATTAGTATTGATAATTATAATAACATAATTAAAGAACTTTAAACACCAACCTGATCCTGTGTTGTTTATTTTTCTCAAGGGTATGTTCAAGATGCACTGTTGTTCATCAAGATTAACTTTGATAGTAAACAAAGTTAATCTTGATGAACTAAGGTCAACGACGGTCATTTTTCGCACCATTGTTTTGGCTTCGTACACAGTAAATAAAACATATCCAATGGTAATTTTTTGATATGATATATTTGACAAAAGGTACTTTTTATTTCTTTCATCTTTTGAAGCTTAAAATTAATATTTTGTCCAAAATTATGAAAAATAACAAAATACCAACCTGTAAACAACGTTGTTCGCTTGTTAAAATGGGCAGAATTTTGAAAATAGCAATTAGTAAAAACGTTAGTAGAATAATATTTTTTTTTTTAAATTTACAAGCCAAAAATAAAAAGAATTGATTGCTGGGCCGAATATTTATATAATTTGGAGCATTTTAGAAGGACAGTCCAAAACTAAATAGGAGAAAGAAGAGAGGATCGGACTATTTAATAATATTAATTTAAAAAAAAAAAAAAAGAAGTAATTTCAGCATAACATTTTGAACGAAGGTCTAAATGTTTAAAGTCCGATCTATATGTCCACCATGAGTGGCCTCGTTAAGGCCGTTAAAGGTGAGGAGGTTGGCCTACGTCGAACTGATGAGCGGAGAACCGGCAAAGGCGGGGATGAAGTGCTTCCATCTCTGGTCGGCGAG
>JAECMU010115727.1:3124-16197 GCA_016106625.1 Dracogyra subfuscus
GATATAACCGTAGTTAAAATGTGTTGAGTGCGTCGCTAAAAAAAAAATATAGTTAATTTGAAGGGTATTACCCTTGTTTGTGTATGTGTAGTTAAAAAGCTTAGTGCTGTGACATGTTAATAGTATATTTAGGTATTTGCTCCAATCCGTAGCAGATAAGTGTTAGTGGGTTAGTTAATACATTCGCATATTCATACATGAAGCCCAACCCTCCCCCTCCCCCCTTTCCTTATATGAGATAATATTTATAGTTAATTAAGTCTAGGTCTGATCCCACCCTTCAATATTTATGCGGTGTATTAGGTTTCAGGAGTATTAATATTTGTAACTAATCTTACTTGCAAGAATGTAGCTAATACCTAACAAATAAGAAAATAATAATAACATATGTACACAATAACCCCCCTGCCTCCCGGCAGGTGGCCCATTCCCCAATCGGTGCTGGCTGGGGGGGGGGGGGGGGGGTGTTTGGGCTGGGTTCGGTCGAGTGCATAAGGTCGCTACACCGTACCCTCCGCCCTTCACCAATGGGGCGCCATCACCTCCGAGTGTACAGGAGGTAGACATATTTGGCGCTTAACCCTTTCACTCTCTGGGGTTGGTTGAGAGTTTGATGAGCATATTCAAAGAAGTGCTAAAGATCGCTATATCATTCCCGCAGCGTACAGCCAGAGGGAGTTTTGGGTTAACTATCTAGGTCATTATTTCTAAACGTCCTTTCTCTTCCTGCCGTTGGTTGTTTGAGTTGGGGCGCATGTCGGTCGGTGTGCTACAAGGGCGCTACCCCTTCTCTATTACTTACAGACAGAGGAAGTAATTGGGTTGGTTATTACGGCCATTATTTCTAAGCGTCCTTTCTCTCCCCGCCGTTGATTGTTTAAGTTGAGGCGCATGTCGGTCGGAGTGCACCAAGGGCGCTACCCCTTCTCTATAACTTACAGGCAGGGGGAGAATTGATTGGGTAACTGAGACTTTTATAGTTTTATTTTTTTTCTAGTAGTTTTGGATTTATTATATTATTATTATTTTTTAAAATCTTTTTTAGAATTTAAGTTGGGTTAACTGGACAAACTGGTAGAGCGCAGTGAAGAGTTCGTTTTTTATTTCTTTATCTGGTGCTAGTATTTGTTTAGGGGTAATTATTGCAGGGTTGGTATTTAACAGCGCAAGGAAATGAATTCTATGGTTAGCATGTAGTGGGCAATCTATAAGGTAGTGTTTCATATTTTCTAATACCCCACGTGCAGTTTTTGGTTGTTTTATTAATTACATACGAGCAACTGTTGAGAGCCATTGAAGAGCCTATCCTGAGTTTGATGATGGTTTTGTCGATGTTAGCGATGTTGTGCCCTGGCCTGAGGGAGTTAACCAGAGGTTTGATGTTGTAGTACCAGTTATTGGACGTAAGGTCCCAAGATTCCTGCCAAATGTTGATGTAGTGCTTCTTAGCTATAGACATTAACTCCGTGATCCCTAATGGCAGTGTTTGTATAATTTGTCATTAGTGATTGTAAGTGCTTGTTTGGCTCCGACGTCTGTTAGTTCGTTGCCCGTGATCCCTACATGTGCTGGCACCCACTCTAGTGTTACTTCTAGTTGTAGCTGATTAAGTTCTGTTACTTCTTTGTAAATTTATGCTAAAACATCCGGCCTGGTGGTTCTATTTGATTGAATTGACTGGATGGAGCTCAGACTATCCGAGAAGATGACGCTATGTTTGTAATTATGATTTTTAATCCATATTAGAGCTTCCAGTATAGCTATGAGTTCGGCAGATGTAATGTGAATGCTGGCGATCTTTATACAATCGTGACCCAGCCTACTAGTGCCTATTGGATCTCACTGTTTCGTATTGGTTCGTGCTGCTTTGTACTGGTTCCTACTAATTCTCATCGTATTCGCATCGCATCTCATCCGTATTTATTCTCCGCCACCATCGTACTGCGTTGTACTGCATCGTAATGCCATCGAATTGCATCCTACCAGTTCGTGTTCAGTTCTTATTGACTCGCACACATCATCATAACGCATCATATAAATTCTGTCTTGAGGTAGAACGAATGCGGACACCGAATTAAAAAAAGAATATCGCCTCCATTCACAGGCGAATCCATTTTTCTTTATTCGCATTGATTCCCCAAACTATTCGCCACAGTGGGACTGGGGCTTAACAGAGACGTTTTGACGACTATAAGCACCGATACGTACTAAAATATTAGTGTTTTGATCGCTCTAGTATTTGTACTAGGTTAAATTTAATTTAATTTCCTAAAAATAGACTTTTTCTTATGTACGAAATTATTTGAAGACAATACACGACAAGAAACACAATGAATATACAGACACTGATGTTCCAAACAAGAAAATGTATTTAATATGTAAGTTTAATCGTAAAAATATGTTATTAGTCGAAAACATTATACAATGCAGCAAACTTGGGAATGTCCCTTTAAGGGTAAAATGATGGAAATATGTGGTAAAAAGGTCATAGGTTAGATATTTTGCCTGAATATTCCTATCGTTTTTACCAGAATTTGAGTGCGAGTGCGAGTGTCTGGATAGCTAGAGGCTTATCCCGGGATAGAAAAAACATTAAGCGGACAATTTTGAAAGTTACATCCAAAAATTAAATAGTGGGCCTTTAAAAGTTTGATGAGCATCTCCAATTAATATAATTAATAAAGAAAATTCTACTCATTAAATTTGGTCACTAGATTAGATCGGGTGTGGTCAAAAATAAATTAGATAAGATCGATTGCCTGACTCGGGATGGGGTAGGGTTGAAAATGGTCAGAATTTTGAAAATAACAATTAATAAAAAAGTTAATAGAATTAAAAAAAGAGAAGAAAAAAGTTACAAACCAAAAATACAAAGAATTGACTGCTTGGTCGAATAGTTAGATAATTTGTAACATTTTAGAAGGACAGTCCAAAATAAATTAGAGAAAGAAGAGAGGATCGGACTATTTAATAATATTAATAAAAAGTAATTTCGACATAAACTTTTGGACGAAGGTCTAAAAGTTTAAAGTCCGATCTATATGTCCACGTGAGTGGCCTCGTTAAGGCCGTTAGGGTGCACAGCTTGTAAGGACGAGATGGGTTGCATCCCGTCAAGATTGACCCTTAGAGTGACAGTCAAGAGACGTTGAAGGTGCAATCTAATTAAAATTAGCCCCACTATTACATGTGGATCCAACAGCAGCCAGTTGGAACTCATGTCCACCAATCAAAACCTTACTTGCAGAATCTTGCCAGTAAAAATAATTTGAAAACATTCCCAATTATCCTGAGGGTATACGACATATTTCATATGAATTACGAATGCCTTAAAACATGTTTTATTTTTTAAATATATATAATTTGTAATTTAAAACTGAAGACTGATTTGTTTTTTGTTTTTAAATAAATAAATAATTTGTAATATAAAACCGAAGACTAATAACCAATCCCGTACGTATTGGTATGGTTCGTTGTACTGCGGCCACTAAAATAGACTCGCCTGATATTTTTAGAATTTGTATGCTCCCAAATAACGTTATAAAAGGAGAAGTGTGATTGGTCAATATTTAAATTATTATTTACAGACGAAATGATAGTCTACGCAGTGCTGTTAGCAATCTGATTAAAATTAGTTCTACTGGTCTAAATAAGGCATTTGTAATTCACACAAAAAATGTCGTATATACTCGGAATGTTTTAAAATTATTTTCAAATCACTGGCGTGATTCTGCAATAAGGTATTGATTGGTGGACATGAGCTCCATCTGGCTGCTGTTAGATCCACATGTAATAATGGAGATAATTGTAATTACATTGTTGTCTTCCTGTCTCCCTGTCTCGTTCACTTATAATTTTATTGCTGATCGACTTGGAGTAGCCCATTGCGTGGCGGATGCATGTTTCCTGTTTCCTCTAAACATAATTATGCTCGACGCCATATCCCGTAACCATAATTAGAATGTGTTGAGTTCGTCGTTAAATAATAATTTTAAAAAATCCTTCCTTTCTTCGTCAAAGTGTATCTGTACCACCATTCTTCATGACAGTGGCAAATAAAACACAATCAGCAGTGTCTCTTAAAGTGACAGACCCTAGTTTTTAAACACTACGGCGTATTTTTCACAATTCTTAAAGCAGTTTATATAATTGAAATGAGACATTACATCAAATGCCGTGGTATGTGCTATCCTGTATATGGAATGGTGCATATAAAAGATCCCTTGCTGCTAATCGAAAAGAGTAACCCATGAAGTGGCGACAACGGGTTTCCTCTATCAATATCTGTTTAGTCCTTAACTATATGTCTGAGGCATATAACCGTAAATAAAATGTGTTGAGTGCGTCGTGAAATTAAACATTTCTTCTTTTTTCCCCCTGTTATTTGAACACATGTTACAGCAAACAGAGGACAGCCTCTTTAAAATCAAATAATACAAATACAATCATTTAAACCATCAGTTCATTGACAAACTGTTTATATTTTCTTTTGATCGTCCATATACCTTTGACATCTAATGGCTGATTTCACTTTTGGAGTTGGGATGTCCTTAAAGGGACATTCCTGATTTTGCTGCAAGTGTTAATACATTATCGATTAACAGAGACCTTTTAACGATTATAATTACATATCAAATATATTTTTCTGCAAAAAATATTAGTGGTTGTATATTAAACGTGTTTGTGGTCGTTCTAATATTTGTACTAGGTTAAATTTCATTTTATTTCCTAAAATATTAGTTTTTTCGTACGTACGAAATTATTTTAAGACAAAATCCAGTTTGGGCTTCTTACAAATATTACGACGACCAGAAACACATTAAATATACAGACACTGATATTCTAAGCAAGAAAATATATTCAATATGTAAGTTTAACTGTAGAAACATTTTATTGGTCGGAAACAGCTTACAGTACAGCACACTCAGGAATGTCCCTTTAACCATTCATTCAGTTTCATACAAGACAACAGTACCCACAATGCCCTACTTCGCTGGTACCGGTTTTAAAGGGCCATTCCCGAGTTTGCTCCATTGTTACATTTTTCAGACCAATAAAATATTTCTACGATTAAATTTACATATTAAATATATTTTCGTGTTTAGAATACCATTATGTCGTACGTACGAAAAAATAATATTTTAGGAAATAAAGTGAAATTTAACCTAGTATACATATTAGAACGATCAGAAACACATTCAATATACAGATATTAATATGTTATGCAGAAAAATATATTTTATATGTAAATTAAATCGTTGAGAAGTCTTCTTTGTTAGTCGATAACATCTTAAAAATTGCAGCAAACCCAGGAATGTCCCTTTAAACCTTGAATTTTTATATTGATGTTGATCATCTCTTTATTGATTTGCATTACCTATAGTTTGACACCCAATAGCCGATGCATTTTTCATGCTGGGGTGTTGTTAAACATTCATTCATTCATTCATTCATTAAATGTTACGTCGGTCACGGAGTCTTTCCGTCCTAACTAATCCCTCGTGTTCGGCGAACTCTCAACGCGTCAGCTCTGACCATTGATCCAATTACACTCGCTCTTTGACAGTCCCTCACAGTTCTTCGTGGAAGACTTTACGACAACAATTATTTCTGTGAACGGAGACGTTATTGATTACTTCCTCATCCGCAAAAAGTGTAGGTTGTCACCAGATGTCTATAATACCTTGGCGGCAGAATACCCTTTAAGTGAAGTTGTCGGACCGCTTTACACTTTTAACTACTGACGGGGGTTTGTTTGCACGAACAACTAACATTTAAGTTTATTTATAAAATGTAAAGTCACGGTATTCTGTGATACTACAATACTTTGACCGATTTGTTAACATCATCACTTGTAGGATTATGTTTTTTTGGTATAACGATTTGCATTGTACGAAACTAACTGTCTTTCAGGAATAAGGGTTTGCTGAGTTTGCTGCATTGAAAGATGTTTCCAACTAATAAAATAGTTCTACGATTAAACTTAAATATTATAAAATATGTTCTTGTTTAGAATACCAGTGTCTGTACATTCAATGTGTTTCTGGTCGTCTTAAATGTTTGTAAGCAGGCGAAACTGGATTTTGTCTCCAAATAATTTCATACGTACGAAACAATATTGTTTAGGAAAGAAAGTGAAAATTAACCTAGTACAAATATTAGAACAATCAGAAACACGTTTAATATACAGCCACTAATATTCTAAACAAAGAAAACATATTTAATATGAAAGTTTAATCGTAGAAATATTTTATTAGTCGATAGCATCTTAAAACATTGCACCAAACTCGGGAATGTGCCTTTAACAAGATCAATTGTAGAATTATGTTTTTTTTTGGTATAACGATTTGCATTGTACGAAAGTAACCGTCTTCCAGGAATACACAGCCGACCAAGATATTAAAGGGATATTTCTGAGTTTGCTGCATTGTAAGATGTTTTCGACTGATAAAATATTTCTACGATTAAACTTACATATTAAATATATTTTCTTGTTTAGAATATCACTGTCTGTATATTCAATGTATTTCTGGTCGTCTTAATGTTTGTTAGAAGTTCAAACTGGATTTTGTCTTCAAATAATTTCGTACGTATGAAAAAAGGAAATAAAGTGATATTTAATCTAGTACAAATTTTAAAACGATCAGAAACACGTTTAATATACAGCCACTAATATTTTATGCAGAAAAATATATTTGATATGTAATTTCAATCGTTAAACAGTCTCTGTTAGTCGGTAACATCTTAAAAATTTCAGCAACCTCAGGAATGTCCCTTTAACGTGTGTTGTGTACATATTGCAACGTCTAAAATACTTTATTGTATACAGATATCAAACAACGCCGTATCATTCTGGCACAGAAGTTCTACCATCGAGATTATGATGTCCATAGACTCGTAAGGTTAAGGAAGGAAATGCTTTATTTAACGACGCACTCAACACAATTTATTTACGCTTATTAGGCGTCGGACATATGAGAAAGGACGACATTGAGAGAGGAAATCCGCTGTCGCCATTTCATGGGCTACCATTTTCGATTAGAAGCAAGGGATCTTTTACATGCACCATCCCACATACATGATAACACATACCACGGCCTTTGACATACCAGTCATGGTGCACTGGTTGGAACGAGAAATAGTCCAATGGTCCCACTAACGGGGATAGATCCAAGACCGACCGCGCATCAAGTGAACGCTTTACCACTGGGCTACATACCCCCACTATTGAGTGTCTACAAAAGGTCTTATGGTTGACCCAATTTTTATATTGATGTTGATCATCACATTGATTTTGCCTTTATCACAGTTTGACAGCCAATAGCCGATGCATTTTTCGTGCTGGGGTGTCGGATGCTAGTTTTGATGTACTAACCTAGTATGGAAATGGCAATACTCTTTTAGCGGTGCAAGGCGTATGAAATCTCCAGCGAAGGATCTCCTCGGGAGTGGCTGTCCTCCTATAGACGAGCCACTAAATACAGATTCATGGAATTAACCACTGCATTATGTAGAGATACATGTGAACGTCCCTGACCATGTATTATGATTTTATCATTCAATTTCGTTATAGTAATTCACATATTAAACTCTTTGATTCTGGAGTCCTTTAAAGATCCAGACAGGGGATGCGTACCACTCCTGGATTGGCGCTCATTAGTAATTATTTGGGCAAATCTTAATATGCTAATTCCTTATGTATACATATTTTCCTCATGTTTAATGATTAATTCACTTTAATGTCCCTTTAACACTCCATATAGATTAGAACCAGTACTGACTACGAACTCTGTAGTTCCCACGTCGGTGGACCCATTGGGCTATTTCTCGTTCCAGCCAGTGCACCATGACTGGTATATCAAAGCCTTGGTATGTGCTATCATGTCTGTGGGATGGTAAGTATAATAGATTCTTTGCTACTAATGCAAAATGTTGCGGGCTTCCTGTCTAAGGCTATGCAAAAATTACCAAATGTTTGACCTCCAGTAGCCGATTCCCCTGCGAGTGCTGTAACCTCACCGTAATGCAAGGGTGTAACATTCTCTTCGAGAATGGCTAATACAGCACAAATTGAAATTTTGAGTAAAAGTCAGTATCTATCTATGATAACTGTATTTTTGCACAGTTCTTTACACTGTTTTTGTTTAAGTCTTGAATGTTTGTATAGATCATCACTTTATTTGTTTGTATTGACATGGTTTGACACCCACTGGCCGATTTATTTTTCGTGCTGGGGTGTCGTTAAACATTCATTCATTCATTCATTTATTCCAGTGGCCGATGATTAAGAACTCTAGTAGAGTCGTTAAAACACCACGCCCCAAACAAAACAACTTGAAAACACTAAACAACAAACAAACAACAATAACAACAACAACTAGAGAAAAACAACATAACAAAGAAAAACCACCAACGGGAATCGATCCTATATCAACCGCACATCAGGCGAGCATTATACCACTGAGCTACGTCCCGCCCGCTGTCTCAGTACAATGAATGAATGAAAGAATTAATGAAAGAAAGAAAGAATGAATGAATGAATGTATAACGACATCCCAGCACGAAACAATGAATGAAAGAAAGAAAGAATGAATGAATGTATAACGACATCCCAGCACAAAACATACATCGGGTATTGGGTGTCAAACAATGGTAAAAGTGTCAAACAATGGTAAAAGTGTCAAACAATGGTAAAAGTGTCCCAGTACAAAGTGTCCCAGTACAAAGTCACTAACAGCTGTGTGAGACTGAACCCTAGAAGGACATGTCCGAATCGTAAGTGGACACGGACAAACAAATATAGTCCTTTATCCTATTCCATTCCAAACGTTACTGCAACATCCAGAAGGAAATGTTTATTTAACGACGCACTCAGCACATTTTTTATATTTACGGTTATATGGCGTCGGACATATGGTTAAGGACCACATATATATGGAGAGAGGAAACCCGCTGTCGCCACTTCATGGGCTATTCTTTTGGATTAGCAGCAAGGGATATTTTATATGCACCATTCCACAGACAGAGTAGTACATACCACGGCCTTTGATATACCAGTCGTGGTGCACTGGTTGGAATGAAAAATAGCCCATTGACGGGAATCGATCCCGTACCGACCGCGCACAAAGCGAGCGCTTTACCACTGGGCTACGTCCCTCCCCTGCAACATCACTGTTCGGCAACATCACTGTTCGGTAATAATAATATTTATATGGTAAATAACCCATCTGATATAGCTGACGCCTGCAATGGCTTTCCCATTAACAGGTCTTTCATCCGAGTTTCCGTATAATATTGATTCGACATCAAATGAAAACCCAAAGAGGTAGAAGATATTTTAAAGCCATTACACCCAATAAGGGTCACTGATCCAGATTTGATAAGCAATAGGCTGCTCAAAAGACTGATTTCAGAAATGTATTCAATAAATTCAGAACGATGTTCACATTTTACTTCCGAATGAAAGCTGTTCCATTCGTGATCTAAGTGACTGAAAACCAATATCCAAATTAATTGATTTATCAAAGTATTCGAGAAATTTAGTTTCAAATACGTTTAATAAGTAACAATATTATAACCAAATTTCAATCGGAATTTATACCAAGAACCTCTACGGTTAATGAACTTATTAACTCGCACAATTTTGTTTGTCAAACGATGGGTGAGGGCAGGGAGGTTAAACCTGTCGTCTGCGATAACAGTAACGACTTTGCCAAAGTGTGGTACCAAAACACGGTAATCAAACCAAAATCCATAGGACTTACTGGCAGTCTCTTAAGTTGGTTCGCAAATTATCTGGCTTGCCGTAGGCAACGAATTGTTGGAGGATATTGCTCCAGTATTAAGACATGTTCTGCTAAGTGCCCCAAGGTTATGTCCTATGTCCATCGTTATACGTAATATATATTATTGATAAAGTGAATGGAATAGACTGAAATACAATAGTTTACTGATGATACCTCTGCATACACTAAAGTGGGCGAAAGACAAACCTCTGGCCATATTTTAATTCTGATGTTGAATGTACATAAATAATTGGGAGCAGACTAAACCAAACGATCGCGTTTAGGCGGAAGTGATATACCTTGAGGGCAGGATGTAGCTCAGTTGTAGAGCGCCTGCCCTGAGATGTAATTGGTCACAGGATCGATCATACTCAATAGACTTGGATCTCCACGTCACATTCATTCAATACCTTATAAATGGTGCATGAAAAACCATGGTACATATTTTGCCGTCTTTAGGAATATGTGTGTGAAAGATTCATTACTGATTCATTAAAGGGACATTCCTGAGTTTGCTACAAGTTTTAAGATGTTATTGACTAACATAGACTTTTTTACGACTGTAATTACATATCAGATATATTTTTCTACTTAAAATATTAGTGGCTGTATATTAAACGTGTTTCTAATCGTTCTAATATTTGTAAAAGGTTACATTTTATTTTATTTTCTAAAAAGGATTTTTTTCGTACGTACGAAATTATTTGAAGGCAAAATCCAGTTTGGGCTTCTTACAAATATTAAGACGACCAGAAACACGCATTGATTCTGATGTTCTAAACACGAAAATATATTTAATATATAAATGTAATCGTAGAAATATTTTATTTGTCAGAAATATCTTACAATGGAGCAAACTCGGGAATGTCCCTTTAATTGGAGTGACTTATGTCACGGCATGGGCTCTCTCTCTCTCTCTCTCTCTCTCTCTCTCTCTCTCTCTCTCTCTCTCTCTCTCTCTCTCTCTCTCTCTCTCTCTCTCTCTCTCTCTCTGTGTCTGTCTGTCCTTGCACAAATATGTTTAAGCATTCCGTTCCTTTCATATACCTTGGTAGAACATTTTGTATATTGACTAATTTTCGGTAGCAACTAGAACTGTTTTTCCTACAATGGTGTTTTCACATACAACCTATTATTGACAAACAATTATCAAAAATCAGAAAGTAAATTTTATGGATGGGAAAAACCAGGAGCAGATTTAGAGAAATTCCCTGTAATCGTTGATAAGATTCTGGACCCTCTCCTGTTTCGAATTATTGTCTTAGGCTTCACAAATGATCAACATGCAGTGGTTGAAATAATTAAGTGGAAAGTACCAGCATAATTTGCACCGGCTCATTTCGATTTTGACCAAATGCTGTGGATCATGTATTATTAAAAACCGTCAACAAGTCAGTGAATGGGATTGGCCGGAATGCTCAATCCTCTTCGGCATCTTCCGTGAGGTGAGATTAACGCCAATTAGTATGATACTCAAGTGATAGCTGTATTTACCCCGAGTGCTAAGTCTTGTCATCTTCGTATAAGTGCCTTATCTGCTGGAAGTTGTAAATAGCCTTGACCTTGAAGCGGTCAGTGCCATTTGGAACAGCCACCAACGCCAACATCTATAATAAACAATGATAACCGATCGCTGGTAACAGGCATTTCTCCAGTAACGTTATATGAAAATATTTATAGCATTCAGTAGATAGCGAATGTTTAGAATTGATATTTATAAAATGTGAATCAAGTTTTGGTAAATACTACATTAAAACATCGATAACAAAAAGGTGTTAGGTCCCTTCTTCCACAGACCTGCCTTGGTGGCTTCGTGGTTAGACCATCGGTCTAGAGGCTCGTAGGTACTGGATTCGGATCCCAGTCGAGGCATGGGATTTTTAATCCATATACCGACTCCAAACCCTGAGTGAGTGCTCCGCAAGGCTCAATGAGTAGGTGTAAACCACTTGCACCGACCAGTGATCCATACCTGGTTCAACAAAGGCCATGGTTTGTGCTATCCTGCCTGTGGGAAGCGCACAGAAAAGATCCCTTGCTGCCAATCGGAGAGTAGCCCATGAAGTGGCGACAGCGGGTTTCCTCTCAAATCTGTCTGGTCCTGAACCATATGTCTGACGTCATATAACCGTAAATAAAATGTGTTGAGTGCGTCGTTAAATAAAGCATTTCTTTCTTTCTTTTTCTTCTGCCACAGCGACTATGGAAATATATCACATACAAAGGTCTGCATAATGTGAAATAAATGTGTAGAAACTATCAGATCGTTCCATCATTAGCAAAAAGGATTGCGCTAATATTAACATGAACCTGTAACTACGTACAAGGATCGCACTTAAAAGAAAGTTATAGTTTGTTTTGTATAACGATACCACTAGAATCATCAGTTATTTCATATCAAACATTTAGTACGTTTAGTATTTAGAGAGATAAACCCACTACATTTTCACATCAGTAGCAAGGGATCTTTTATATGCATCACGACACAGTCAGGATAGCACATACCACAACTTTTGATATACCAATTGTGGTGCATTGGCTGAAACAAAGAAACAGTCCCATAAATCCTCCGACGAGGATCGATCCCCAGACCGACCGCGCATCAGGTGAACTCTTTCCCACTGGGTTACATCCTGCCGCTACTTTGAAGAATGCTAAAAAATTTTTTTATAATAATAATCAAAAAAAGTACAAGCGTCTTTTCGAGTGTTTTTTCGGATTCTGAATTAAGACACAATATGGAAATGTTTTATTTAAAGGGACATTCCCGAGTTTGCTACATTATAAGATGTTTCCGAAAAATAAAATATTTCTACGACTAAACTACATATTAAATATATTTTCTTGTTTCGAATATCAGTGTCTGTATATTTAACATGTTTCTGGTCGTCTTAATATTTCTAAGAAGCCCAAATTGGATTTTGTCTTCAAATAAGTTTGTACGTACGAAAAATAATATTTTAGGAAATAAAATGAAATTTAACCTAGTAAAACTATTAGAACGATAAGAAACACGTTTAATATACAGGCACTAATATTTTATGCAGAAAAATGTATTTGATATGTAATTACATTCGTTAAAAAGTCTCTGTTAGTTGTTGAGCGGGCAGCATAGCCCAGTGGTACAGTGCCCGCCTGATGCGCGGTCGGTATAGGATCGATCCCCGTCAGCTAACCACCGGGTTTTTTTCTCGACATAACCATATGTCCGACGCCGATATAACCGTCATTATAATGTGTTGAGTGCGTCGTTAAAAAAAACCCCAAACAAACAAACAAACCAAAAAA
>JAECMU010115729.1:0-11614 GCA_016106625.1 Dracogyra subfuscus
TCAATCTAAATTGTAAAGAAAGCATTCAAGCTAGTATAGGTTTTGACTTAGTATATTGAAAGTAGCTCGTTAATTAGACCTAGGTGTTGCTGTGGTGTCTTCCTAGGTTGCCCATAGGGCCCTTAAAAAGGCCTGACCGCTTCTGGACGTGGCATGACAACCCAGGGGAGACTTGTGCAATTGTGGTAAAAGCGGCAAGGCAGGCGGCCGTTAACTAGGTGTGGGCGCATTGTTATGATTAGGCAATGCACCCTTTGTACTGATGCAGTGCATGTTGTTTTGTGTGTATCTCCTATTATGGTGTTTAGGTTGTCCCTATTTTCCTAGCGTCCTAATCGAGTGTAATGCTACCAACAACTTTTCAAGCCACCCACTCCCACCCTGGCCTTGGCTTATAATAAAATACAAGACCAGAGGGGGAGTTATTCTAGCTTAGCTATCTAATTTGAAGGGGGTTGTCCCTTATAGTGTGATATTTTGATTAAAAAAGCAGTGTGCTGTGAACAGTGATAAATGTACATTTGTAGTTGATTTATGGAACAAACCTTCTTACTGGTATTGTTAACCTGTGAATAAACTTTTAGAAGTTAGTATAATGAGCCATTTGTAATTGGCCAATCAAAATAAGGGACACAAATGGTTTTGTAAACTTTTTGAAAAACATCATCGACAAGTGACAAAAACAAAAGAGATGAGACGTTTTTAACAACTGGTGTTTAAACATTAAAACAAGATTACTAGTACAAGTGTTTGTCTTTATTTCATACTTTTTAGAGAGTTCATTGAACCACATCCTGGATTAATTTCATTAACTGTATACACTGTGTGGCTGCAGCACTTAGCGGAGTAGCTCAGAAAGGGATATTAATTACGTACACCTCTGTTGACCACTCTAGTGTCGATTTAATGTGTTAGTAATTTAAAAAAAAACAAAAAAAAAAACAAAAAAAAACATGACACCGCGAAAATTATAAACTGAACTGCCTACATTTTTTATATTGCGAACATGTTCTGCCGCGAATAATACCCGTTTTACAAAATATCTTCATCATCTGACATACACAGGGGATGCAGACAAGTAGACCCATTATCGTCAAATATATTCCTCCTTTGTGTAGAAATTCTAGCAGGACTTGTACATAAAAATAAGAACATTTAAAGGAATTTCAGTACTTGTGAAATAAAGAGTATCTCATTTAACAGTACACTGATAATACAGATTTTATACTTGATGGTAGTAGAGAGTCTTTCGAAGAGACAATAAATACTTTGAATATATTTGCGAAATTAAGAACAATACAGTCAGATATTAACAAAACCTTCATTTAAAATGAAATCCTTCACTTTTAAAGCACTTGGCATTACCTTTAGTACTGATCTAGCTAAAATGATTAAACTTAACTATAATTCTAAACTGTTTGAAATTAAACAATTGGATACAAAGAATCATCACACCACTTGATAAAATAGCTATAATAAAATCCTTATTAATATCTAAATTCAGCTACTTAATCTCTCTGAATATTTTCTGCGTGAATTAAATAAACAAATATTTAAGTTTGTATGGAACCAAAAGACAGATAGAATTAAAAGACTCACCACATGTAAATCTGTTAAAGAGGGAGGCTTAGGCATGATAGATATATTTAAATATGTTAAAGATTTGCAAATTACTTGGTTACGAAAACTGGAAAGTAATGATTCAAAATGGAAACCTCTTTTATTGGCATGTTTTCCCCAACATCATAATATTTGGTAATGATTTCCCTGAAAGATGTTATAAAAATATTAACAACTTGTTTTGGAAGGATTGTACTGGGGCTTTTTGTGATTTCTCTACAGTTATTACGGTAATAGACTTAATTTTTTATTTATCAGAACCAATCTTCTATAATTGTCATATGAAAATCGATAGAAAATTGTTTCTAAAACAAAAATGGCTAGAAAAAGGAATTTTTCGAATATGTGATCTTGTTAACGACTGGAGAATTCTTTACATTAACTGAATTTAATTATATTTATGACTTATATGTACATGTGTCTTTTTTTAGAATATCAGGGAGTCATTAATTCACTCAAGGTATACCTTAAAAAAAGAAATTAAAATTATTAAGACAGACACAAACGTTCCTTTAAACGATTGAACTGTCCAAAGAAAACTTTGTTCCATTAAAAAAGGATCAAAATTATACTATTACACATTAACATATTCAGACGTACAAAATACCGCTAAGGCAAAATGGCAAAATTGTTTTAGTACTGTTCTTATCAGGCCCATTATCTATTTGAAGCCATTTCTTACCACACAAGAAGTAAAATTAAGATGGTTCCAATATAGGTTATTACACAGAATAATAACGACAACTATTTTTGCCTTCAAGCTAAAACTTATTGATACTGAAACATGTACATTGTACTTTTAGTAATGTAAAGGAAAACACAATAGAACATCTTTTTGGGGTTTTGTAACTTTGTTCAAATGCTTTGGAATTAGTTTTCAAACTGGTTATTGAAGTACTGTAATCACTAACTTAAAACTTGAACTAGTCATATTTGGATTTAAAGACAGCATTAAAACAGATAATATCTTTGATCTCTTGCTACTTCTAGCTAAGTATTTCATATATAAATGTAAAGTGCAAAATGTTAAGTTAAATATTATTCATTTTAAAAAAGAAATTAAAGAAAGATACTCTATAGAAAACCATTTATATTTGAGTAAAAACAGTCTTAGCAAATGTTTTTTCATTAGTTAAAAATGTTTAATCTAATTAAAAAAATATAAAAAGCTTTTTCACTTTTTACTCTTTTTTTTTTAATTCTCTCATCTCCAGCAGCAGATGTAATATATAGTAATTTAATAGAACATCTACTTCCCACCTTATCAAAAAGCATTAATAAACCATAATACAACTGATAGGAAACTAATCACATGTATACAATTGTTATCAAGCTGCTGCGTGCTTGTGTATATGTGTATGTTTTTTTAATGTTAGAACCGTCTTGCTGTCCTGTTTTATTTCATCTCTCTCCCTCCCTCCCTCATCTCTCTCTCTTATTTCTCTCTCTCTTATTTCTCTCTCTCTCTCTCTCTCTCTCTCTCTCTCTCTCTCTCTCTCTCTCTCTCTCTCTCTCTATGCAAAACATTTACAATCAATCTGAACACAGATACTCTAACATTACTCTTTAAATGCATCATATGTATATTTAATATTATTTATGTTCAACATTATTTATCAGATGCTGATTCAGGGCCCCATTCATGACTTTATCAACATTTCTGGACCAATAATATATTTTTTTAATATTTAAATTTAAAAAAAACACATTTAAAATTAAAACTTAAAAACTGGATGTACGAAAAGCAACTGGGTTTTCTCATTAAAGTAAATGTTACAAACTGAACGTAGTGACATGCCACCTATTCTGGAACTAATAATTCCAGATAATTTATTAAGACAATAGAATCTTTCAAAAACAAACGTTTGGTACATTGTGATTAACATCCATAGGTGTAACTATAAACCAAGTTTTACTAACCTAGGACTTATAGTTTGTGAGAACTAGATCTAAATGCAAAACTTTAACATTAAATTTTAGAGAAAACGTTGACACCATATAAAAAGCAAGACAAAAAGCAAAAAACCCATTAAAGATGAAGCAATTCAATTCTACAAGTATTGGAACAAAACATACATGTATGATAGCAACAGTTGATGTTTGACTTACATTATCTGTGTGCAGACCGACTATGACATAATCCCCATGCTTAGCAGCCTTCTCAAGGAAATCTAGGTGACCAACATCTGGCAATTGTTAAGGATGAATTACAATATATCTATACTTGGTATAAAGCAGAGATCTTGCCTTCCTATCTTGTAATGTAATTCATTTAAAATATGATGTCATTTCGTCGTCTCTTTCTAGTTGTGGCTGAAACATTTTGTGTTGGGTGTTGCTGTTCATAAAGAAAACAACAATAATAATATGAATAATATGTACTAACTTCTCCAAAGTACCAACTTCCAATGAAGGAAGTATTTTATTTATTTATTCAACATATTTTTACTTTATTTTACGGTTATATGGTGTCGGACATATGGTTAAGGAACACACCGATATTGAGAGAGGAAACCTGCTGTTGACACTTCATGAGCTACTCTTTTTGATTAACAGCAAATGATCTTTTGTATGCACCATCCCACAGACAGGGTAGTACATACCACAACCTTTAAAATACCAGTCATAGAGCATTGTCTGGAACGGAAAATAACCCAATGAGCCCACTGAAGGGGACTGATCCTAGATTGTACCACTGAGCTATAAATTACAGGCGTGCCACAAGAGATCAGCACGTTGTGGTTGGAGAGACAAGGACTGGAGGTTGAGGTGGACAACAAAAGAAGCTGCAAGACTGGATGGAATTCAAAGGCGAGAATTTTTTTTTTTTTTTTTTTTTGGTTTATTTAACGACACACTCAACACATTAAATTACGGTTATATCGGCGTCGGACATATGGTTATGTCGAGAAAAAACCCCAGTGGTCAGCTGACGGGGATCGATCCTAGACCGACCGCGCATCAGGCGGGCACTGTACCACTGGGCCATGCTGCCCGCTCAAAGGCGAGAAAGGAAATGATGTAAAAAAAAATATATATATATATTAATAACAAATATACAATATGATATTATATTCACTATTGCATAAAACAAAGATACGAAACAGATCAAAAGCCCCAGCCACATAAACAATCTTGTCTTCTGGTTTGGGTTCTTTGCCGCTTGCAAACTGTATTATCTTCTGTGATGTCGGCAAGAACTGACAGACACCCGTATATGGACTGTGAGTGGTGGAGCCCTGCAATTTGACACGGAAACAAAATTTAAAAAGAAAGAACATGTATATTGTGATAAAATGTGGCCTCTAATTAGTTAAAGACAAAATTTCATACACAGAATAGAATAGAATAGATGTTTAACAACACCCCAGCATGAAAAATACATTGGCTATCGGGTGTCAAACTATAGTAAATGCAAAAATAATGTGATTAAATTTCTTACACATTACATCATGTGGGAGATGACAATTTCATGGCATATTTACCAATACTTAATAACAGATGGTATCCATCAACAGTGCAGGTTTAGCCTATAAAGAAAGAGATGGATGCTACTGGTAAATGTTGCTCTGAGTAAAAAAGGAAAAACTTGTCTAGTATTGTTAACTACCTTGTTATCATCTTATGATGGCCAATACATTTGGCAGCACTCACCATTTTCCATACCATTAACAGGGTATAATCTACCATACATTTTGGGGCTGATGAAAGGCCCCATTCCCCTAATGTAAATTTCCAATCCAATGTCAAACTATTCCCAATTACAACCCAACAGTTTCCCAATTAGGATTTCCAAAGTTGCTAAGTTACAGAAGGAAACGGCTCTTTTTACGATATTGCTTTAATGGATTGTGATGACTTTTTTCAACATTAGCCTACAGCAAAAACGATTGAGGCAAGCAATAAACTAACCAGTTGTAAGTTTTAGGCGAGTATGAGGGGTGCACGAATCACTACTTGCCTCTCACGGAGAGGCCTGGTATTAGTATTGATTATTTGTGAAAATCCCCTTTTTTGGGTATTTGAAACGTAAATTGTTTTCCAATTGACTAAAAAGGGACACTTAAAAAATTGTCTAGATTATACCCTGATTAATACATTACACAACTCAGTATAGTCTGATATATAAAAAAAGATCTGAATTAAAACAAATTGATATACAAAAATAGAAATTTGTTTCTAAATGTTTCCTTGATGATTACAAGTATGTTGACCTACACAGTACTTTAATTACCCAGTCTTTTAAAGTTACTTTTAATTTGTTTTATTGTACTAAATAGTAAGAAGATAATTAAATGTAGATGTAGAGACTGTTTTGAGCTACTGAAACAAAATCACAATAATAATCATAAATATTAAAAGTGAAAAACTATAAATAGTTAGCCTTGTTAGACAAAAATATATTCTATGGTAAAAACACCAACTATACTTCTGCAAACTAAAGTGCAATTTAAATATAAAATATAAATATATATAAACAAAAATGCTAACTGTAACCTGAGAGGTTTCATTGTATAACAAAACAAATAAGGATAAATTATTGTTATCATTGTTGATTTTTGGGGTGTTTCTTGTTTTGTTTTAGCAGAATGTGTGGTACAGAAAACTCCCCACTGAGCTGTGAATTCACTTGGAGAAAGAGATAATCTTAAAGCATCTGACCGTAGTTTTTGAGAATGTAAACTTTTGTTTTATTTTACGTAACATTAATTTGTAGTCATTATTAACACAACGACAACCAGAAGCATGCATTACATTTATATTGCATTATACTTGCCAAAATGTATAATTTAAGCAAAATGCTATAAGTACCCGGTTAATGTAAAAGTTAACTCTTGAAAACATGTTGTACCATTAACAGGATATTTAAATTACCTGATAACGAAGGTTGGTAGTTGTAAAACTGACAGCTCACTAACCCTTCTGACAATTAAGGCATACAGGTGTGCTTACCGGTACAAAACTGAATCCTGTTATAAGCTTACAATGATGTGTGAACTTAACCGCTTGGAAATGGTAAAACTGAACCCCTTATTCTTACATGTACCGTACATAAAAATGGCATGACTATTACATAAAAATGGCATGACTATTACATAAAAATGGCATGACTATATTTTTGGTTATATGGCATCAGACATGTGCATGGTTAAGGACCACACAGATATTGATAGTGAAAACCTGCTGTCGTCACTTCATGGGCTACTATCCTAAGAGCTAGCTATGTAACAGTCTAATATGATGAAGCAAACTGCAAATATGAAGAGTACAATGTGAAGACACACGTGAGGTAAATATGTGTTTGTTATAACACAGGTAGTAAGAATAATGTTCTGTGCTGGAAAGTTAAAAATCAAACAAACACAACAAGGTAAAAACAAGTGAAGTAAAAATTAGCCATTTACAAAAGAGAAGAAACAAAAATAGATCTGTAAATTAATACTGTAGAATCTCATTGGCTTGAACACTACTGGGTTACAATAATTTGCCCTGACCATCACCTATATTTGTACATGTAGTTCAAACTAAGTATTAGCAATTACATGGAGCGTCATGACCCTTTGTATTTTGAAATCACTGCTTCAGCCCTCTGTGTTAACTTTTTCATCCAGGAGCTAGATGACACTTCTATTTTTATATAGATGATATAAAATGTTTTAGTCACCAAATGAAAAAATGGTCACATACATGACCAAACCGGTCTCAACGTAAAGTGCTATTGCTTTATGATTAAATAAGTACATGCATATTGATTTGTTTATAATCTTGTATGAAATATAACAGATAAAGAAAATATATCTGTTTCACACAATCAAGCCAACAAGATACTACGGTAAATTTGTTTAACAATGAAAGAATAAAAATGAATGACATCTCCAACACATTATAAAACCACCACCTATTTGATATTTAACACACACTAAGAGTCACCATGGACCACACAACAGGACAAATCCCAATCAGCACCAAATATTCCAATTTTTAATACAAATAGTTTACAGATATCTTATGGATAACCTGCATTTTGGTGAATTTATTTTTCCTGTGTAAATATATTTGATATCACATTGTGTAAATATATTTGATATCACACTGACCTCGAGCTCATACTGTGATCTAAATGTGCGATTACACACATTGTTTGTAACATAGCCCGTCAGTTCACTGAGAGATCATTTTCTTTTCCGAATATTCACAACCCCACCTACTTGATGACAATAAGATTTAGTAGGGTTTTTTTAAAAAGCTGAAACTTTTATCTAAAACCTTGTTATTTTATTATTCAAAGCTCCAAAAGTTTGTGTTTTTTAAAATATAGAGAATTTGATCCCTCACCACCTTAAATAAAATTTCTCCCCACTTCAAATATCCTTCCTACGGTTCTGAAATCAACATGTATATAATTGTGTACATGTAAACATAAATATGGATGGACAAATTATTCACCAATACTATACAGTGCATATATAATACATTTGTGTATACTCTAATGGGTTGAAAATGTGTGGTTAAAAATGTGGTTTAAAATGTACAGAAGTGAATGAAGAAGCTATTAAAATCTGGCATGGAAATAAAATCTAAAACATCACACCTGTGCTTTCTTTGTTATACCATTTCCCTGTTTTTTAAACAAAAAGACAAAAACAGGCAAGTTCAAATATCTTCAAATATTAGTTGTTTTACAGATGATTTTAAAAACAAACTGTACTCTGTTACTTACAAGGTGCAGTTTAATTTATGACTTTGATTAATGTGTAAGTTATGTGGACTATATAAACACAAATAACTAAATATTCACCATTTTCATATGTAACTACTTTTAAAATGATACTGTAAAACGGGTAATATTCGCATGTGTGTAATTTTCACGTTTTTCGTTATTTTAATTTGACCGCGAAAATTAAACTCACGTAAATATTAATAATATAGTATCATCTTTACAAAAAAATAACACAAACAAAAATACATTTCATTTACTCACAAATTTGTTTCAAAAATTAAAATCAACACTGGTAGGTATCCAATGAATAGCTGCAAGAATAATTTTAAAACATTTGTCCAAATAGTACTACTATTACTACTACATGTACTTCCGGTTGCAGCTGTATGCACATGTTGACCGACTCATTCCGATGTCTTGACATAAGCCTAATTCGTTGCTACTTTTGAGAATGTGTGCACACAAACAAAATAGGATGAGACATTTTCAACCACCGAAATTTATTAATTAGAACACTTATGGGAGAGTTGATTAATCCGCATTCGGGATTACAGTCATTCATTGTGCATGAGCCAAGCGGCTATCTAGAGATAAAACGCTTGTAATCGTACCACTTGGTCATCGGTCAGATACTATTACTATTAGGCTAAGTCGGTCACAGTTCTTTTATTTTTATGAATTAAAAAGTATGCAGTAGTATTGAATTTGTTCTTTTTCATTCTTTATTTCCTTCTTTTTTACTGACTTGAGAAAAAAACGACCACGTGAAAATTACAAACCGCGAAATGGCTATAACTGACTGGTCGCGAAAATTTACTCCCGCAAATATTACCTGTTTTACAGTATACTGAGACTCTCTTGGCCATTTTATAATAAATAACTGATAAATTATCTATGCCTGTTCAAAGCTAACTTATGATACACAATATGACATTGTGACGGTAATGGTTAGCATTAGTGCACAAGTTAAGTAAACTAATTAACATGGTGCTTCTCAATAAATGGGGGAAATTACAAGCAAAAAGAAAAATAACTCATGCTATTTGTCAATAAAAAATTCCATTTAATAAACAAACATGCATTTATTTACCAAGCATGATATCCCCAGTGTTTAAGATACTTATAAGGTTTTGAAACAAAATTGTACACCATGCTACAAGTTAACATGCCTTTTAGCACAAACCAACAATACAGTTTTCATAAACACAACATTTATGATCGGCAGAAAATTTTGATATATTAAATATCATGCATAAATAATTAAAATGATCTCTTCCTTCAAACACGAATCTGATTCCTAAAATAAGATTAAAATATGACATGATAAAAGTGCGTATTTGTTTCCAGTTATAAATAGGATGATAAAGCATGAAGTGATGAATAGCCTACCTGACTGATAGCACCAACATGCTCTGTGTCTGGAGCCTGTTCCTCATCTCGCTGGTGATGGGTTTTTGTAACAAGCAACATTCTGAAAAACAACACACAAAAAACCCAGTGGATTTAAATGTCTTGCTTACCATAAACGCATATTAAATGTGTTTATGTATACATATTCAAATTTAAAAAACATATTTATGAAATTATTCAATTAATTTTATAAATTAAAACATATAATTTGCAATGTAAAATTAATTATAGTACAGTCAGTCTTATATTTTGACAGTAAATTGTATAAAAAGTAATTTAAATAAAATTTTAAAATGATTTAAACAAAAAAGGTTTTAACATGTTATGAGATGAACATACACAGGTATACCTACATGTATAAGCCAAGTTTCATTGGTCTAGACATTAAAGTTTCTAAACACAAAACAGGCCATAGGATTTCAAATTTCACAGGAAACACCTTTTCAATTCCATGCTTTGTGATCATGGCAACTATCGGATACTGTTTTTAGGTTCCATTGAATAGTTGAACTCTATATAATAATCATGAAAAACTAAATTTCGGTTTTGCGAATTTACTGACATGCTACCAACATGGTATCAGAAATGATAGTACCGGATACAATGGTTTCTGTGAAATCAGAAGGCCGGCAAAACATTTAACACCGGGGCTAAATGCAAACATAAACGCCACTGCTGCCACCATCAGTAAAGTAATACTCACGGCTCACTCTGACCACTGCCAAATTAGCCAGTTACTCACTTTTAAACAAAGTGGCTACAACAGTTAGACATTGGCTAATAAAATATTCTTTAAATTCAACCATGTTTATTAAATAATTTTCAAGTAATTACTCTACATATCTGAAACCAAACTTTTTGGTTCCAGAGTCAGCCTCGAAACCCCTTTAAACTGGACACCTTCAAGACCAAGTAAAATGTCCTGTTTTAAGAGGTACATGTATTTGGTTGTTTTTAGAGACGCTAATTTCTGTAAAGATTTTTCAAAAGGACCTTGAAAAATGTCTGGTTGGAGGGGGGGGGGGGGGAAATTCCAGTTTACAGAGAGTCCGGTTTTGAGAGGTTTCACTGTACATCTCATCATTTGACTTTATCAAGGCAAGACAGAACCACAAGAGAATCTTAATACATTTAAAGCTGCTGTCTACTGCTTTGTACTGCAAAATAAAAACACACTAGTTACTGGTACTGCAGTTTTAATAGGTTCAAGCGTTTTTAATATTAATGTATCCAGTCGATGGTGTTGATACCAAAACAGTGTTAAACATGTCTGAGTCTGTTTCATTTATCAGGGGTGGGGATATTATAGCCCAGTGGCCTGATGTACAGTCGGGTCGGGTCTGGGAACAATCCCAGTTGGTGGGCTTATTGGGCTATTTCTCATTCCAGCCAGTACACCATGACTGTTATATATTAACGGTCGTGGTATGTGCTATCCTGTCTGTGAGATAGTGCTACTAATGGAAAAATGTAGCAGGTTTTTTCTCTAAGAAAATTTGTCAAAATTACCATGTTCAACATTCATTGGTATATGATTAATAATCAATTTAATTCATTCATTTAGTCTTTCAAATGACTGTTTCACGAAAAATAATCCATATTGCTGGGAAAATCCCTTTTCAAGACTTCAGCTATTCATATACAAACAGATGCAAATAGTTATCTTTATTACACACCAGTGTAAGATATTGCTCATGTCGTAACAATAACTCAATATCTAACTAGTGTAATATTGGTGTGATATGTGTACACGAAGTAGATCATTGGCTGACCCAATTCGTAGAAACATAATGTGTAGGAGCAGGGCTCAACACGGCGAGTAAAACACTCGCATTTGCGAATAACCTTTGTTTACTGGCGACT